>CAIGRN010121849.1:0-22910 GCA_903798345.1 Fraxinus anomala | reverse complement strand
TTTAGCAGTCTCACACATCGAAACTATCCTAAATTCTTCAGCAGAGACATCCATGAACATGGCATGATGTCTTTACTGTTCCAGTTACACTCAATTAGATCATTTTTAGTCCAAAGTGAAATATCAGTGCGTGTAACTACACCAGCAACAGTAGTTGAATGTGTAGTCCACCCGGTTTGAATGCTCATCCAATGCTTTAAGAAAAGTTCTCATTCGAATTTTCAATAAGCATAGTTGCTTCCGTCGAAAAATAGAGGCACGGACAAGGACTGACTCATCTAGAATTAATTAAAGGTCAGGAATCGAAATAAGGCTCTAATTCCAATTGAAAATATGAAGTTCGACACAACCTATACCTAGAGAGGGAGGTGAATATGAGATTATGCGGAATTAAAAACTTACTAATTAAATAGCAACAAGTCACTATTAATTATTTCTACATGATTAATCAAACAATTCAATTTTCTCCTATGTTGAATTACCGTAAATATAAAAGCAATAAATAAACANTGTTGAATTACCGTAAATATAAAAGCAATAAATAAACATAGAATTGATCACGAAGAAACCCCAACTGGGTAAAAACTCCCGACACTTTACCAGTCAATAATCTACTATAAATGATTTATAAGTTACAGTCTGCCAGACTCTACGATGACACGTACTTTCTGACCTCCGACTGCAATTCCAACAACTCTTCTGAATTTTGTGCTCCTGCAGCTGCAGTTTCCAAAACCCTCCCAGATTGCACTCTCCTACAGCAACTCCTATGAAATTGTCTATCTCCTATGGATTAATGAAGAACACCACATTCTTCACCGACTAGAACTCCAGTCACATTCCTTTGATCTTCACAACTCTGACAGGTATGAAGGAAGCAAAAATTTAGTACTTGGATTTACAATAAAATGTTTTTTACCGCCAAGAACAAATCACAATATGAATAATGAAAGTTGAAAGAAGATAACCGATGAAGAGAATATGAAAACAATATGTTTGCTCAATGATCAACCTTGAAAAAATTGTTATGTGGTGTTTGGTATTTATATGTTAGGTTAAGAAATGAATGGACCGAATAAAAAAGCCTTTAAAAACGAATTAAAAAATTTCGGGATAACACTGTCGCTCGAGCGAGGGATGTGCGACAGGTTGTCGCTCAAGCGAAGGCGAGGCGACAGGCGGGCACCACAGTTTTTGTTTCTATCGCTCGAGCCAAACCTTGGCGATAAGCTAGTGAAATTTCTACCCCGTTTTTCCCTCTTTTCCATTCTCGAACCCTAAACCTAACATAACTCACTTTCTATTATTTGCACATTACTCCTTGAACTGAACTGAATGTCTAGTTTATTACTTATTTAAGATACATACATTTGTGGGATATAAATATCAACGACAGCATGCAACTCCAATATTTTAAAATTAGTAAGTCTTGGCATAATTTTCACAAATTGCACTGCCCTAATTTATCTTGTTGCTTGTAAAAGAAAACTGAAATGGATTTCAAATTACAAAAGACAGAGAATCAATAATTAATAATTTCATAAATTTTTTATGATTATTGAGTGCATGAGAAAAAGTCCAAATCTTTCGACATTTATTGATCTCTGTAGAATGGTAGCTTCATTTGTTAGTGCGGCTACATTTCCACGATTACAATTGCTAACTTATTCAATCAATGTTAACGTCACATGGGCAAAGAATTAATATTGTCGGTTGAATACTAAATTTAAATGAACAAAAATATGTGATCAAATTAGATGAAATGCATCATTCTCAAGTAATAGCAAAAGAAGTGGGTCTATTCTTACTACCACCCATTTAAAAATTGTGAATGTGACGAGCATATACATGATAGAGTATTTGAGTATAAATTTAGATAAATAAATGTGGTCTTTCTCCAACATAGATGGAAAACTACCTTATTTATTAGTATTATCTTATACTCAAATTATAAAGCTCAGATGTTAACAGCCAACTTCCATGTTTATAATTAATATCAACGCCATCTAATTTGACAAAATACTCATTTTGATATTGTAAAGAATTATATACATAAGATTGCCGTTTACATTCAAGCAATTAGCCCATATTTGGTTTTGTTGAAAATAATTTTTTAGTAAATTTC
Organism: Fraxinus anomala; assembly: GCA_903798345.1. NCBI lineage: Eukaryota > Viridiplantae > Streptophyta > Magnoliopsida > Lamiales > Oleaceae > Fraxinus > Fraxinus anomala. The sequence continues at coordinate 20,785 of CAIGRN010121849.1, read as the reverse complement.
GATAAAAAAGTTGATGAATATATGGTTGAAAAGTTGATAAAAGATATGGACCCCATCAAATTTGTGGTTGAAAATAAATTTGAAAAAATAAGTTAAATGGGGGTTACATATGGTGACTTTATAATTAAAAATTGACATGCAATGTCACTTTTAAATGTTCAACTTTTAATTCATAAAATAATTGCTATTGAATTACTTAATAATTCGAAACAAAAATGACTTAAATCCCTAAGCATTAAATGAATAAGTGTGCAAAAATAATCAAGAACCTCAATAACATCAAATTCATAATTATTTTAGGAATAATTTGAATTAAAATTCCGAAAAACTTCATAATAAAAAGCTTCAAAATAAGAGTATGTTACCAGAAAAAAAATGAACTTCCAATGATCCTTGTATGATCCTTGTAAAACGAAACTGAAATTTGAGACATAATTAATAACAAAACTAAAACATGAACTTTCATTGCGATATAAAGACGTAGAGTTCGGATTTTTGCAGATTTTAAGAAGAAACAGAATGTAATTTCATCGCAATAAACAATTTTACTCTGAATTTGAATTAGATGGAAAGGAATGTGTGAGTTTTACAATTTTTGTATTGTTCAGTTTTTCAGGTGCTTTCACGAGAGTACTAAATTGATCCATCATTTTTATATATCTATCTACTTTTTAAAAAAAAAAAAAAATTTATATTATATTGTTAACCTCATGTAAATTTAATTAAATAGACAAGAATAAAATGAAATAAAATATATCACGCTAAATTTATCAACTAATATTTATCGTCATTAAATGTTTTTTGATCTTTTGTATTTTGTAGACTTTAATTTAACTAAACCCTAAGGCCCTCTTTGATTGCAACAAATACCATGAAAAATGTTATATCCGGGGAAAACGAATTTCAAGATACAACCACTTTAAGCTGCATTTCTTTGTTTTCATGGAAAACGAATTCATATGATTTGGTGGGTATTTATTTTCCAACTAATATAGAATTGGAATTTCATTCTACCTTTGCTTATCAAACGGATCCTAATATTCTTATTTTTGAAGAAATGATTTCAGCTGCATTTTCCTATTATTATAGAAAAAAATATGAGAATTGAATATTTGGATAGCCTTTTAGGTTAAAATGTGATAATTCGAATGTCCTTATATAATTAAGTGCTATACATTGGGAATAAGTATAGTTGAACTGTTATTTACAAAACGAAATCTGGTCACTAGCCATTTTAGCTTTTCTTTTGGTGCAGCTCCTTAACAAAACTTGTCTTTGACAAGAAAACAAAAACAAAAGCCTTCCGGTTCGAGTTCTCGTCATGTTTAATGCAAAAAATGTCCCTGCTACCGTTAATAGTAGTAGTTGCTCTTTTCAAGATAGCTTCACAGTGTAATGGTCAGTTGACCAATACATTTTACAGTACTTCATGCCCAAATGTGTCCATTGTCGTTCGTAATATATTGAAAAAGGCTAAAAAAAAAATGATGTTTGAATCAGCGCCAAGCTCGTTCGCCTTCATTTCCACGATTGCTTTGTAGATGTAATTTTCTTCCCATTTTGCGGCCATGTCATGTTGCATTCCCCCACCCCCTCTCAACCCTACATGTTTTAAAAGTTGAATATGTTGGGGGCTAGTCATTTAAGTTTTGCCTTTGAAGGTGTAAGCGAAAATCCAAGTTCATTTTTTGATTTAATGCACAATTTTTATACATGGATGATGATGAGATTTGAACTCATAGTTTAAGATGACATATATCTAGTGGGAGGGTGGTCATCAATGTTGCATTTGATTGTGCATGCATAAGTATTGCTCCACTACCTGATTTCAAAGTTGAGATCTGAAGAAATATTTATGCAGTCGAACTCAACTGATCTATTGTTGGAAACATTTCGTGTATGGAGTGGAAATGCCCGGAAGGTCTTCCAAATTACTTACAAATTCTGTAGAAATTTCGACAGAGTAATGGTAGGAAATTGACTTCAAATAAATCCTCAAAAAAGTTCAATATAGTAGCAATAATATCAAAGTCGAGACAAGTGTTGAACACTTTGTCCTTAAATCGAATTTGCCCAGCAACTGTACCTACGATTTATGGCAATCAACTCCTAAAATATAACGACTATCTTCTTGTGTGAGTAGCACTACAACACACAAGAAACGGCGAGCCAGAACTTTGTTTACAAACTCCGGTATGCAAAGTGAAGAAAATCAAAATTTATGCAACAAGAATGCATGAATTTGATTGAGAAATGAGAGAAAATGAATGCTATATAATTACATATCATTGGTGTATTGATTGGGACATCTAAGGGGTTATATATATAGAGGATGAGGGGCTGTGAATGAAATATCGTGCCACAACCTCAGCAACTCTTGCCAAAGGTCGCACCATTCACTGTCATCAGTCTGTCGCCATCACCTCGCTCGAGCGATAAAAATAGTGACTTTTTTGCTAGTTCGTCGTTGGCTTGTCACTCGAGCGAGCAACCTGTCACAAACAGTGACTTTTTCGCTAGCCTGCCGCTCGAGCGACAACCCAACCATAATCTAGCAACAGTCTTAGTCAATTTTCTTGAATGCTTCCTCTATTTTCTTCCCAACTTTGAACAGCAATTTCTCATTCATCCGGAATTGATTTTGAGATTTTAAATATACCAGATGATTTACTCAACGAGTAGAATAAGTTAGTCTATTTACTTTTATAATTTGAACATCAAATGAAATCCGAATATTTGGCCGAAAGTGGCACGAAAGTCACTTTTCCAAGTTTTGGTTTTATCACTTAACCAAATTCCAATCTTTCAAACCAATTTCCAACAATCCCCCACATGAATGAAAATTCCGCGATATGCACAACAAATGCAAATGAATGCAGCTCTAACAATGGAGTTCGTGCGACAAGTTATAGCATCGTGATATTTGGCTTGTGGTTTTGAACCTTCCTTAGTTGAATACAATCGGATTTACTAGGCTAGTTGGTGAACACGGTGTCTTGAACCATGCAGTCATTCGTGTAAATTCAGGCAACCGTACCAACACCATAACTCATCTTACCATTTTGGTTCTCATGGTTGTGTCCATTTTGGCCCTTAACAGCTCCTGATTTCATAAGTGTTTTTGGAGAATTAAGCCTCAAATTCTCATAGAAGCGACCTCACTTCACACTTACATAGATGATCTCCTACTTTTCTTCTTTTAGGTACATGAATCATTAAAAAAATTTCACTTATCCTTATACATGCTTATCATAGCACTTTTACACTTTAGGAATGCAAATAAGTGCTTTACCCCGAATCGTTTATGACTAAGTTGTCACATTGAACCAAAATCTTGGGATCTCCAATCTACAAGGTTAGGTTTCCGCCATAATGATTCTTATTCGATAGACTTTAGGCCCATTCCCCTCAAAAGATGGTATACTTAATCTCTAGTAAATCCTTTCGTCAAAGGATCCACCAAATTCTCTTTTGACCTAACATATTGCATAGTGATTATACCATTCGATATCAACTGTTTAATGGTATTATGTCTCCGACGAATGTGTTGAGCTTTATCATTATACACATTATTCTGTGCTCTTGCAATTGCCGATTGATTATCGCAAAGTATGTTAACTACTGGTACCGATTTTCCCCAACATGTAATTTTTTCAAGGAAATTACAAAGTCATTATGCTTCTTCTCCGGCTTTATCTAAAGCAATAAACTTGGACTCCTTCATGGATCGAGCTATACACGTTTACTTATATGATTTCCAAGACACAGCTCCACCTCCAATGGTAAACACATAACCACTAGAAGACTTTGAATCCTTCATGTCAGATATCCAATTTGCATCGGTATATCCTTCTAACACCGCATGATATCTTGAGTAGTGTAATCCATAATTGACCGTGTGTCTTAGGTATCTAATAACTCGGTTCAATGCCTTCCAATGTACAGTGTTCGGATTACTTGTGAATCTACTCAATTTGTTGACTGTGTATGCTATATCAGAATGTGTACAGTTAGTGATATACATCAAACGCCTATAATGCGTGCATACTCCAATTGAGATACATGCTAACCGGTATTCTTGGCTAGATGTACTCCCAAGTCAACTAGTGTCTTAATAGGATTATTATCATACGCTTTAAACTTCTTAAGTATAATCTTAATATAATTTGATTGAGACAATGACAATCTATTGTACATTTTTGAGATTTTAATCCCTAATATGACGTATGTAACTCTCATATCTTTCATGTCAAAATGTTTCGTTAACATTTTCTTCGTCGAGAAAATGACATTCAAGTTATTTAACATTATTAGTATATCGTCAACATATAGGCCAACAATCACATATTCGTTAGGTGTGGTTTTAATGTAGAATCATTTATCATATTCATTGATCTTGNATGACATTCAAGTTATTTAACATTATTAGTATATCGTCAACATATAGGCAAACGATCACATATTCGTTAGGTGTGGTTTTAACGTAGACACATTTGTCACATTCGTTGATCTTGAAGCCATTTGATATCATAGTTCTATCAAACTTCTCATGTCATTACGCCGGTGTCTATTTTAATCCATAAAGCGACTTTACAATCTTACACACATTCTTTTCATTTCCTAGGGCAACAAACCCTTCCAATTGTTTTATATATATTTCTTTTTCTAATTCACCATTTAGAAATGCAGGCTTTACATCCATTTAATGTATTTCTAAATTATACAATGCCGCGATTGCAATTAAGACACGTATAGACGTGATCATTATCACATGTGAATAGGTATCGAAGAAATCTAGACATTTTTTGTCTATAACCTTTGGCTACTAGTCTAGTCTTGTATTTATCGATTGATCCATCCGACTTCAATTTATTTTTGAAGAGCCATTTGCAGCCTAAAGCTTAGTTTCCTAGGGGAAGTTCAACCAACCCCCAAGTGCTGTTGTTCATGATGGATTTAATTTCACTATTTACTGCTTCTTTCCATAGAGGCACTTCGGGTAAGGACATTGCTTCATCAAATGTCCTAAAATCATTTTCTAACCAATGAGTTACAAATTATGGACCAAATGTCTTATGAATTCTTTGTCTCTTACTACGTCTTGGATCTTCATTTGTTTGAAGATTTCCATCATCTTTTTCATCATACATTCATTTGTGTGAACTTGTTTCCTTTTCCCTATAAGGAAATATATTTTCAAAGAAAGCAGCATTCCTTGATTCAATAATTGTACCTTCGTGTACATCAAGTAATTTGGATTTATGAACCAAAAATCGATATGCAATACTATTATTAGCATATCCGATAAAGACACAATCAGTTGTCTTAGGTCCAATTCTCACTTGGTTTACGAACTCCGGTATGCAAAGTGAAGAAAACCAGAATTTATGTAACAGGAATGCAAGAATTTGGTTGAGAAATGAGGGAAAATGAATGCTATATAATTGCATATCATTGGTGTGTCGATTGGGACGTCCAATGGGTCCTATATATAGATGATAAGGGGTTGTGAATGAAATGTCGCGCCCCAAGTTCAGAAACTCTTTCCAAAGGTCGCATTATTCACTATTGTTAGCCTGTCACCATTGCCTCGCTCGAGTGAAAAAAATAATGAATTTTCCCTAGCCTGTCGCTTGCCTGTCACTCGAGCGATAGCCCAACCGTAAGCTAGCAACGGCTTTAGTCAATTTTTCTAATAGCTTCCTCTATTTTCTTCCCAACTTTGGATTGTAATTCCTCATTCATTCGGAATTGGTTTTGAGATTCCAAATATACCACGACGATCTACTCGACGGGTAGAACAAATTGGTCTATTTATTTTGTAATTTGAACATCGAATCAAGTTCGAATAGTTGGCCGAAGTTGACACAAAAGTCACTTTTTTCAAGTTTTGGTTTTATCACTCAACCAAATTTCAATCTTTCAAACAAATTTCCAACATATATTTGATACAAAAAAATGTACGACTTCTTATGCCTACTTTGAGCATGGCTGCATTGGCTCAATTTTGCTAGATAATGAAGATGGCATATAGAGCGAACAAGATGCCGCTCCCAACAATAATTCAATCGCTGGATTCGATATTGTTGATGACAAAAAAAAAAGCATTGGAGAAAGTTTGTCCGAGTGTCGTCTCATGTGCAAATATTTTAGCCCTCGCTTCTCAAATTTCAGTAACCATGGTATCACAAATTTCTTTAATCTTATCCACTACAACGCTTTAATCTTATCCACTACAGCGTACTCAGTATGCCCATAAATTTTTCCATTGTCACAGAGAGGTCCACCATGGGAAGTTCCTCTAGGCAGAAGGGATAGCAGAACAACAAACCGAGCAGGGGCCAATAGTGACCTTCCTGGCCCTTTCGAGAGCCTTAGTAACATCAAATCCAAGTTCAGCAATAAGGGTCTTGATTCCACTGATTTAGTTGCTTTATCAGGTATCACAGACTGAGGGGGCATATCCTCTACTCAGATTTTTTGGCATAATACTCGATTATGTGAACTAATTATTGTTAATCTTCAGGTGCTCATACTTTTGGAAGAGCCAAATACAGTTCTTTTAGCCCCTGGCTTTACAATTTTAGCAACACGAGGAACCCTGACCCGAGCATGGACTCTGCTTACCGGGATACATTACGTCAAACTTGTCCTCAAGGTGGACACGCAGATACCTTAGCTAATCTTGATCATTTGAGTCCCAATCGTTTTGACAACGACTACCTCACAAACCTCCAGAGCAACAGGGGACTTCTTCGGTTGGATCAAGAATTGTTCTCAACAAGTGGAGCTGATACCGTTGCTATTGTCAAATGATTTGGGAATTACCAGTGTAAATTTTTTCATGCTTTTGTTCAGTCCATGATAAAGATGGGAAATATAAGTCCACTGACAGGAAACAATGGAGAAATCAGGACTGATTGCAGACGTGTTAATTAGACCAGAATTTGATATAGATATTTCTTTCTATATAGTACAAAGAGAAGTTTGCATCTGTAATTTAGAAATCAAGTTCCATATGCATTTAAAATGGCAAATTCTCATTCAATAAAACCGTTATTCGATCTTGTCTCTAATTGATTCTGTTGCAAAAAATGTCGATGAAACATGAAGAGCAAAACCAAGTATTAATTCAGGTGAAATTCTCTCAAAAATGATGTCAAATTTCTACCGAGATAGCCAGAAGTTCCAACAAACTGTGGAGAGGTGTTCGCAACAAACATAAATGAGCATTCTTGTTAAGAATTGAGACATCAGTAGTCGAAACGAAAATTTATTCTACTTCTGCCGTTAAATTATTTGTAAACAGAAAGGAAGAAATTATTTGTACTCATTTTCCTGACTAAAGGATAGATAATCCGGCTCCAATGACATCCATGATTGGTAGGACGAAACCATATCAACGCCACTTTGAATGTCAAACACTTCACGTTTTCCGAGTACTCAAAACCACTAGCTCCATAGATTAAGAATTGGAGTTCTATCTTAAAATGTCAACCTTATTAAGAAGAGTAGTTCAATCTCATATATGTTAGTCTATAATTCGATAATTATTCGATGTGTGATTTATCCTTTAATATATCTCACAAAGTGGTGGATCGTATGAGCAAACAAATTTGAAAATTCATGTTTTCATTTTTTATTCTTAATCGAATCAAATTGCTAGTTAGAGTTTAATGGGTTTTGGTACCATATTAAAATTTGGGTCTCCACATTAAAATGTTAACATTATTAAAAGGAGTAATCCAAACCCTTATATGTTATCTGTATTTCAAAAATTATTCGATTTGTGATGATTGGCTTAACACCACTATTTATATTCAAGGGATACAAGAGTCTCCATGGTTGTCATATTTCCAAATGCTTTTGAACCTCAAAATCAAAATATAGATATTTCAGTCAATAGTGTAAAAGTGTGAAGGTAAATGACGGATTATGTACCTTTAGGTATAATTGCGGTGATTTTTCTAATCGGTATAAATCTATGTTAGAAAAAAAGTCCTCAAAATTTATATTGAACTTGAATAGTCCCTTAACTTTGAGTCTTGAATCCCGTTAGCCCCAAAAAAATGAATTTCATCCAAAATTATTAACATACCTGCTACATGGAAAATGAATAGATGTGGCATCTGACGTTACTTTAACACCTAATTCGTCAACAAAGATAAGTCTCACTATTTTTTTTTAATGAAAATACGTTTTTAATGTACTTGTAATATAAAAGCTCTATACAAAAATGATGTGATTGTATATTTGTCGGCCTATTAGATGTTGACGTAATGTCAAATGGAATACCACGTCATCAATTCATTATCCAAACTAAAAGTTCGTTAGTAAATTTTGACAGAGTTCACATTTTCGACTAACATGGTTCATGACTTAAGGTTAAGAAAATATTGAAGTTTAATTAAATTAGCATTTTCTAGATTTATGAAATATAGTTTTGTTTGTTTTTGGATTACCTTTTAAACTTATGCTTTGGCGTCAAGGGTATCTCTAGAATTGAATGTACGGTCAAGATCATGTCAAACCCTTGCAATCAAATTTGACATTAATGGCTTCAATAACATCACTTCAGTCGATAATGAAAAGAAAATATGCCCCCAAGTATTAAGGCTCAATATATGTCCTTTTATATATCTCACATTATAACATTTTTTGTGCCCTTAAGGCCTTGAATTTTTTGAGACACAAACCAAAGAACCATCGAGACTCATCAAACGAGCATTCAAATTTACAAGATACTATTTATCTATAATTTTTTAAATATCACATTAAGTGAGAATAATTTTTTGAACGATTCTAACCATAATATGATTCAATTATTTCAATAATACCTTACTTTTCGTTTTTTAATATATATTTAATTATTTAACCATTTAGTTACCATCTATGTGCATGTACATTTGAAAAATTCATTTCACCTGTATACTTTCATTAATATATGAATTTTCTATTATTAATTCTCAATTAATTAATATTCACATTCATTTATGCATTTCAGCACTATTAATAATAATTATAGGTTAATTAGAATTTCACATTCAAGAATGCATTTCATTATTCAAGTTCATATATGCTAATTAACATTCAATTTCACTTAATTGATAATTAAATAAATGATTTAAAATTCATTGTCACGTATATATTCCCTGATATTAATTCTAAATTAATTAACATTCACACATATTAAAATATTATTTTTATGGCACTTATAAAGCATTTTATAATAACATGCAATGCATATTTAACGTTGACTAGTTATTTACAAATGTAATAATAATCATCGACTATGACAAGTGAAGTTAAAATTTGACGGATCCTTTAACAAAAGGCCTTGCAAGGGATTATATTGGAAAATGTCAAGGGGAACATTGGGATTGTGGCCAACTAATGATCTCTAATGACACTATACATATTATGAGTGGATGCATACTCGAACATTTTATCCCAAGGTAAAAGTATTTGGTAAACATAGCAAGAAATAAGAAGTTGATATATGGACTTAATGCAATAAATGATGCTAGTGATTTAATTGGATTAGATAATTAAATAAATTTCTCACTTATATTTTGACGCTTCATCATTATGTAAACCATTATGTAAATAGTTATGTAATCCATATATATATTATCATTAGTCAATCATGTATTGTCAAAGGATTAGATTTGATTATGTGATTATTATAAATTTCATTGTCATTTTTTTAAATTTAGATCTAACGTATACAACACAAGGCTTATTATGTTAGCAATGGGGATTTCATAACAAGATATTAAAAAATATATATTCTATCACTATTTGTTAATTAATGTAATAATGAAATTGCAATTTACTTATTGGCTACAGACATAAATCCATTTTGATTGAGTTTAAGTACGTTTTGTTAGGAATCAATTATCTCTAATCAAGTGATGACTTGCTCGACGAATATCCTTGAGGACAATATTAGACAGAAAATTGTAGTTGAGGGATCATCTTCTGACTTTATCAGCTTTTACTAATTATTTGGACATTGATAAAAATAGATTTTTCTTATATTTAACAAGATTTGATATATTATAAAAAGAGAGAAAATAGAAGGGAGAATAAAAGTCAATGGACTTATATGTATTATAATGAGAACCAAAATTCTATATTTATAGGGAATGATTGAGAATACACTCATAATAATTTTTAGGGCGGTAGTTGTATTATTGTCATTTACTAATAAACTTACCATTTACAACACTCCTCCTTGAATGACATATTACAAAATATATGTCTCATTAAAATCTTATTTGATAAAAACCTAGTTGGACAAAAAAATCAAACAAAGGAAAAAGAGTACAGTTATTTTGAAACATAAAAGATAAATGTTACCTCATTAAAACCTTACTAGAAAAATTCAGTGAAAAAAGTACATCTACTCTCCCTAATATTGATAATTGGAAATCTTTGAGTCAACATATTCCAATCTCGTAAACCAATTTATTGAGTATAGATGTCGACAGTGCTTTTGTGAATAAATCAGCCGCATTTTCACTTGAGCGAATGTGTTGAACATCGATGTCGCTATTCTTCTGAAACTCATGTGTATGTGTGTGTAACAGAATTTTGGAGAAATATGCTTCGTCCTATGATATTTGATATATCTTCTTTTGAGTTGTGCAATACATGTTGTATTGTTTTCATAAAAATTGTTGGACAATCTTTTTGTTGAAATTAATCCGCATGATGTTTGGATATGATTGGTCATGTTCCTCAACCATTACACATTCTCGGCATGCTTCATATATTGCAATAATTTTAAAATATTTGAGAATGTTGCTGTCAACGATTACTTTGCATAGATATATATGTTTCTCACATGTAAACACATATTCTGTTTATGATATAGTTTTATATAGGTCAGAGAGATAACCTTCATCTCCCATTAATTTCATTAGATTCTGATCTTGAATCAAAATCCAATTTATTGAAAGCCATACATGGCACCCATCGAAGTTCAAGCGGCGGTGTTATTCGGGAAAACCCTAGTTTACATTTTAAACACATTTTGAGTCCTAAACAACAACCAAACACCTTCTATTATATATATTCCAAACCATATTTTGTTCATTGGTGTGGTTGATCATTACATTATTCCAGTAATTCATGTGTTGGGGATTCTACATCAATTCCCTACATTGAGATCAATGAACCACTCATTGAAAATTTCAAATTCATATTCTTAAAACACCAAATCACCCATTTTCTAAATATTTGTCAGAGAGTGTTGAAGATTCAAGAAGATGGCCAGAGTTCCAGTAGGAAAAGAACATGAGAGTTCTTGGTGATCAACATGAAATAGACGATTTAAAAGGTTAGGAGCTAGTACAGAGCAAGTATTTTAGGAGAGTACTAAAAGTTAGTCGAGTCTGGATCGTACTGTAAGTCAATTCGTTTATAGTGAATTTTAATAGCAGTATGTCTCGAGTTTTTTTTTTATCCTACAAAGGGGTTTTTCTACATGATCAATTGCTTGGTATTATTTATCTTCTGCAAATTACAAACTGCGGTAATTTAATATCTACGTTAGATTTGCATGTGAAGTCACCTGGATTAAATATTTATAGTGATTTGTTGCTCTAAATATTGCTAAATTTAAATTCCGCATAAAACACTTATTAACCACCCTTTACGTATTAATTGGGACAAACTTTAATATTTCATATATAATTCATTCAAGGCAATAACAGGCGATATCAATAACTGTGAACAAACTTAAACCAAATTTACGGATAAAGGGGGGTTTTTTTTAATCAGCACCAAAGTGCAATTTTTTAGTCTACTAATTTCTTTGTAACTTTAATGTGGATGCCATCTCCAGAAGTCAAAAGAGGAGTTTTTTTTTCCAGTTTGATGAGTCACAATAAATACATAGATGCTTACCAATCCTCAATCAAGCAAGAGAATAATATGTAACAGATTACCTGTATTCGGTGATCAAAACATGGAAGAACACATACAACTACTCTCGCATTCCTCCTCCGAAAGGCATGAAATGTTTCGATGCATTACTTGTATCCAAGTCCTATATATGATGAATACCCCACCCAAAATCAGCATTCGCTAGTACACAAATATCAATATTTATGTTTGTTTGCTTGTGTGATTAGTAGTAGTCTTGCTCGGAACATGCTTATTTATGATTAATTGTACGAATATCTACCTAATTTATATGTAATTATATTAATTGCAAGTAAGTCCTCAACTTGGATGCAATTGACTTGAAAAATATGAAACTGGAGTTAAATTCGGAACAATTGATGATCAACCAGATTGAATTGATCAACTGGAAGCATTAACGGAGTTATAGTAGGCGATGCAAAAGTTTTGGGAGTGAAATCCAACATGTGAAAAGTATAAGGACTTAATTACAAACTTTTAGAACTCGCATTGAATCAATAATGGATGATCGAAGAATGATGAGAACCAAATTATAAAGATGTAAAGATATTGGACTAAACTTACAAAGAAGAAATTACTCAAGTTGAACGAAGAAAGAAATCTTGGGACCAAAATGAAATAATGAAAATTTTGACTGTAATCACAAGGGCAATTTAGGCATAAGCAAAGAGAAAAATGACACGCGATGACAGTAAGGTTAGGAAAAAATAATTATTTGCTTCTTTAAATCAAATTTTCCTTATAAACTATTTATGGCAAAATTTCTTTATAGTAATGCTATTCATAATGAAGACTATCGATAAGTGTTCTACGTACTATACATATGATAGTTTGTGATTTGATGCATAAGTCAATAAAAAATTACCACGTTAATACATCAAATCACAAATCATCACATATATATATCATGTAAGACGATTACCGATAATCTTCACTACGAATTACATTACTCTTTTTTTTTTTCACCTAGTTCTTGATCTATAAATACAATCTTTCATGCACAATTTAAATGGGATAAAGCAAGGAGGCTATTGTACATTATATTTATATTCCACATATTCTATAAAGAAAAAGAGCATCGAGATCATGTATTCATATTCATTGTAAAGAGGCACCTATTCCTACCAAATTCATACATTATTTATGGGGGTTAAAGAAGAAGAGGAAGACATTCAAGGAGAGTGATCAAGATCCATATAAAGAATTCAAGATACGAGATTATTTTCATTTCTTCCCGAACCTTTACTTTCAAGGTTGTGATGTATCGATTTCAATTTGTATACTTGCAATTATATTATGCTTGACTAGTTGCATAGACACTAGGATAACGTTGAACCATATATTTTGAAAATTTTATATTAAATTCTAGGTTTTAAAATTTAAAATTTAGTTGGATTGAATGTTTGTTATGATCTTAATGCTTTCAATTAATTGTCCACTAATTGAATTGTAGTGTGATTTTATTGTCATTCGGGAGAAGAAATATGGAAGAGAAGATAGCACATAATAGCAATGATCGTGAATTCCTATAAATGTTGGGAATAATTGTCTATACTTTGTATGATTCAAATAGATGTTTTTATTTTTAATATATCTTCATATGTTCACATTGTGATAGAGATATTACCAAGTCGTATGAGAGGATTTATCAAATTATACTTGGAAGAGATTATTAGACAAATTAGGAACATTGATATTCAAATCTAAATGAATATTGTTAACTTGTGGAATTTATATTAATATGGAAGAGTATAGGGGGATACGGGTTCCTAGCTAGTGTTTGTTCATTAATCTAGTTTCAGAAACACTTCCTACCATTTAGTTAGATTCGTTATTTAGTCTAGGCTGTTAATATTAATCCACCCCATCTATCTATTGTGTGTTTATATTCGCTTCGAGTTAGGTTTACTTATTTTTCGTGGGATCAATAGTTGAACTCACGTCCAGTTTACTACCTATTTAAGATCCATACATTTGTGGGATATAAATATCATGCAACTCCAATATTTTAAAATTAGTAGATCTCAGCCTAATTTTCACAAATTGCACTGCCCTAAATTATTTTGTAGCTTGCAAAAGAAAACTGAAATGGATTTCTAATTACAAAAGACAGAGAATCAATAATTAATAATTTCATAAAATTTTGATGATTATTGAGTGCATAAGAAAAAGTCCAAGTCTTTCAACAATTGCTAACTTAGTCAATCAATGTTAACATTTACATGGGCAAATAATTAATATTGTCGGTTGAATACTAAATTTAAATAAATAAAAATATGTGATGAAATTAGATGAAATGCATCATTATCAGATAATAGCAAAAGAAGTGGGTCTATTCTTACTACCACCCATTTAAAAATTGTGTATGTAACGAGCATATACATGATAGAGTATTTGAGTATACATTTAGATAGACAAGTGTGGTCTTTCTCCAACATAGATGGAAAACTACCTTATTTATTAGTATTATCTTATACTCAAATTAGAAAGCTCAGATGTTAACAGCCAACTTGCATGTTTATGATTAATATCTACGCCATCTAATTTGACAAAATAATCACTTTGATATGGTAAAGAATTATATACATAAGATCTCGAGTCGATTGCTGTTTACATATTCAAGCAATTATGCATATGAAGGCAAAGTGTAGTGAGAGGTCGGAGTCACAAAAATGAGTCAAGTTGATTAGGCTCGACAATCAAGGAGGAGCACGGTGAATGCTTTGTTAAACAAAGTCAAATTACACGATGTGTGACTTTTTCACTAAAAAGTGACGCATAAAATCCAACATCTAACACAATAAAAAATAAAACTGATAGCTAAATGTTAATTTAGAAGTTCTTATAATCACAGTGTAACCTTAGCAAAAATGTGTTTTATTAGAAAAACTCAAATTAAAAAGTTGTGACCTTTTAATTAGAAAGTGACAAAGAATGCCACTTTCCAAAGAAGAACCTAAATTCTTATCGAACAGGACAACATATCATTCCCTCAAGTTCGTTCTATGTGCATTCTTCGGGGACAATTTCATTCATTTTAAAATTTACATATGTGTCGTCTTTTCCTGTTTGCCACCAAGATGAATGAAAAAATTGATTTTATCCACATCTACAAAATAACACAATCATATACTTTAGCACCTATTTGGTTTTGTTGAAAATAATTTTTTAGTAAATTTCGATAAAAAGTTGATTACTATATGGTGTAAAAGTTGATAAAAGATGTGGACCCCATCAAATTTGTGGTTGAAAATAAATTTGAAAAAATAAGTTTAAGAAATGGTGGGTGGATGGGTGGGGGATTACATATCATGTGACTTTATAATTAAATATTGACATGCAATGTCACTTTTAAATGCTCAACTTTTAATTTATACTCTACACAAAAATGGAGAGTAAGATTTAAATATTAGTTAAAAAGATTCTTTTATAAGCAAATTGTGAACGTAAGCAAAAATATTCTTCAAAAAAATATGAGAATTGAATATTTGGATAGCCTTTTTAGGTTAAAATGTCGTAATCCGAATGTCCTTATATAATTAAGTGCTATAGGTGAACTGTTATTTACAAAATGAAATCTGGTCACTAGCCATTTTAGCTTTTCTTTTGATGCAGCTCCTTAACAAAACTTGTCATTGACAAGAAAACAAAAACAAAAGATTTTCGTTGGTGCAGATATATAATGTTTAAATGATTGAATTTAATAAGAATAATGTTGGAATATAATATTGATTTATATAATATTTTTTTAAAATTTTAATAGAAATGAATTTAAAATGGAATATATAAAAATAGTGGATGGAAATAGCGGCTCCCTTTATTTATAATTAAAAAAACCAAAGAATCAATACTTAATTAATTTCATAGAATTTTGATAATTATTGAGAACATAAGAAAAGTCCAACAATGATTATTGAGTGCATAAGAAAAAGTCCAAATCTTTCAACATTAATTGATCTTTGTAGAATATAGTTTCATTAGTCACTTAGGCAGGCTACATTTCCACGATTACAATTGCTAACTTAGTCAAAAAATATTAATGTTATGTGCGTAGAGAACGAAAATAAATTGAAACAAATAAAAATATAATCGAATTTTTAGATGAAACGCGTTTATTTGAGTATAAATTTAGATAAATAATTTCGTAGACTTTCACAAAATACTACAAGCTCAAATAGATGTTAACAGCCAACTAATTGCATGCTTATATTTAATTTTTCTGCGCCATCTAATTTGACAAAACCGTATTTTGACTATGCATGCAAACTCCTTTTCTCCCCACCCCACCCCACCCACTCCCTATCCCTGCATATAAACTTGCTGCTATTTTCCTATATATATAGCTGTAATGTAACCAATCAAACCCTATCATTTCTTATAATTTTTCAATCTAAGAAGTAATATTTTCTAAAAATGTCTGTACTACCGTTTATAGTAGCAGTTGTTCTTTTTTTGATAGCTTCACAATGTAATGGTCAGTTGACCAATACGTTTTACAGTACTTCATGCCCAAATGTGTCCATTGTCGTACGTAATATATTGGAACAGGCTCAACAAAATGATGTTCGAATCGGCGCCAAGCTCGTTCGCCTTCATTTCCACGACGCTTTGTCGATGTAATTTTATTCCCATTTTGCGGCCATGTCATGTTGCATTCCCCCACCCCCTCTCAACCCTACACGTTTTAGAAAGTTGAATATGTTAGAGGCGAGACATTTAACTTTCGCCTTTCAAGGTGTAAGCGAAAATCCAAATTCAGTTTTTGATTTAATATACATCTTTTTATAAATGGGTGATGACGAGATTTGAACTTATAGTTTAAGAGAACATATATCTTATGGGAGGGTTGAGGGTGTTCATGAATATTGCATTTGATTGTGCATGCATAAATATTGCTCAACTAATTGATTTCAAAGTTGAGATCTAAAGAAATATTTATGCAGTCGAACTCAACTGATATATTTGATACAAAAAGAGTGTAACTTCTTGTGTCTACTATGAGCAGGGCTGCGATGGCTCAATTTTGCTAGATAATGCAGATGGCATACAGAGCGAGAAAGACGCTGCTCCCAACATTAATTCAGCCGCTGGATTCGATGTTGTTGATGATATAAAAACAGCATTGGAGAACGTTTGTCCTGGTATCGTCTCATGTGCAGATATTTTAGCCCTCGCTTCTCAAATTTCAGTAACCCTGGTAACACAAATTGTTTTAATCTTATCCACTATAGCGTACCAAGTATGCCCATAATTTTTTCCATTGTCACAGGGAGGAGGTCCATCATGGGAAGTTCCTCTAGGCAGAAGGGATAGCAGAACAGCAAACCGATCAGGGGCCAATACTGACCTTCCTGGCCCTTTCGAGACCCTTAGTAACGTCACATCCATGTTCAGCAATAAGGGTCTTGATTCCACTGATTTAGTTGCTTTATCAGGTATCACAGACTGAGGGGAAATATCCTCTACTCAGATTTTATGGCATAATACTCAATTATGTCAACTAATTATTGTTAATCTTCAGGCGCTCATACTTTTGGAAGAGCCAAATGCAGTTCTTTCAGCCCCCGGCTTTACAATTTCAACAACACGGGAAACCCTGACCCGACCATGGACTCTGCTTACCGGGATACATTACGTCAAGCTTGTCCTCAAGGTGGAAACGCAGATACCTTAGCTAATCTTGATCCTTCGAGTCCCAATGATTTTGACAACGACTACTTCACGAACCTCCAGAGTAATAGGGGACTTCTTTAGACGGATCAAGAATTGTTATCAACAAGTGGAGCTGATACCGTTGCTATTGTCAACCGATTTGGGAATAGCCAGAGTGAATTTTTCGATGCTTTTGTTCAGTCCATGATAAAGATGGGAAATATAAGTCCACTGACAGGAAACAATGGAGAAATCAGGGCTGACTGCAAACGCGTTAATTAGACGAGAATTTGATATAGATATTTCTTTCTATAGATTAGAAAGAGAAGTTTGCATCTGTAATTTGGAAATCAAGTTCCATATGCATTTTAAAAGGCAAATTTCATTCTATAAAACTGTGATTCGAACTTGTCTTTAATTGATTCTATTGCGAAAAATGTCAATAAAACATGAAGAGCAAAACAAAGTATTAATTCGGGTGAAATTCTCTCAAAAAAGACGTCGAATTTCTACGGAGACAACCAGAAGTTCCAACAAACTGTGGAGAGATGTTCGCAACAAACATAAATGAGCATTCTTGTTAAAAATTGAGACATCTCAAAACAATTATTTATTCTACTTCTGCCGTTAAATTTTTATAAATTTTGGTCTCATTTGCATTTTTTAAAAAATTTAGGAGTAAGATTGCAATTTATTCTTTTTTTTTTTTCTTTTTTTTCTTTTTTTTTTATTTATATAGGAGGGTATATTGGTCATTTTACATTAAAAATATGTGAAAATGATGTTTTCCGTAATAAAACGTTAAAATAGGGATGAAAATGCAAAAATTTGAAACGTGTGGACGTTTTGCACACTACATGTCAAACTTATGGGCGTTTTATGCAATTAAGCCATTTCACATTCAAAAATATATTTCATTATTCACGTCCATATATACTAATTAAAATTCAATTTTACTTAATTGAAATTAAATATTTAAATAAATAATTTAACATTAATTGTCATGTATAAATTCTCTGGTATTAATTTTAAATTAATTAACTTTCACGCATATTAAGATTTTATTTTTATAGAACTTATAAAATATTTTATAATAACGTGCAACGCACGTTTAATATTGACTTGTTATTTACAAATGTTATAATAATCATCGACTATGACAAGTCAAGTCAAAATTGACGAGGCCTTCAACAAAAGGCCTTGCACGGTATTAGTTTGGAAAATGTCAAGGGGAATATTGGGATTGTGGCCAAATAATGATCTCTAATGACATTGTACATATGATGAGTGGATGCATACTCGAACGTTTTATCCCAAGGTAAAAGTATTTGATAAACATAGCAAGAAATGAGAAGTTGATATATGGACTTAACGCAGTAAATGATGCTGGTGCATAGAACGAAAAATTTGAAACCCTTATTATTACAAAAAAGACCTAAAAGTTTGAAACCCCTAATCATCTCCACTACTGCCCACCTCCTCTAGTGGGTGGTGGTGTGCCCTGGAGGTGGCGGTTCGAGAAATAATTAGGGCTTCGTATCTTTTATTGCAAAAATAAAGGCAATAGTCGTTAAAGTCAAAGAGATGATTGGCCCATCATTAGCTGGCTTGTTTCCAAAGTAGTAATGTAACTGGGAAGTCTAATTCTAGAAGTTGAAGACCAAAGTAGAATTGGCTACGGCGTATTCATATTTATCTACGTAATGACTTGTCAATGCAAACGTTGAAGACTCTTAGCTCATGTTTGGTACCAATTAAAATTAAAATTAAAATTAAAATCAACAATTAATTTTAACAATATATTTTATGGATTCCATAACTTTTTAACTACATATTTCATCATGATGAAAGCTACCTTATTAGTAACTTACACAAATTATAAAGCTCCCGTGTTAGCCAACTTGCATGTATCTACTTAAAATTGTGCGGTAAATTGCATGTATCTACTTAAAAATGTGCGCCATCTAATTTGACCAAAATTCGTGTTGGAAAAGAATATATTTTGAAATCAATGATTTTTATTTTTTTTAAGAATATATGATTAAAAGTAGGGAAAAAATTTTGAATTTACAAGCAAAATTATCTTTTTGGGAGGATGTGTGATTAAAAATGAATTTGAAAAAAAAATAATTTTTTTGATAATGGAGCTCAAACAGGGACTTATTATCATCAATTAGTTGTCACATCGATTGGGGACAATAAGTAGGAACTTTTGGACATTTTTTTATCATTAATGAGTTGCGTATAATTAAGGATGCTTAAAGATATATGGGTTGTTTTACACATGTACGGGTTGTTTTACATGTAGTTAACCATTAATAGTTTACCAATATATGATGTGGTGAGATTTAATTGGATCAAAATTTCATTAATTAAATAACTTTCTCACTTACATTTTGACACTTCATTATTATGTAACTCTTTAGGTAAATAGTTATGTACAAGAAGTATTTTTCAAATGTATATAGTCCCTGTTTGGTTTAATTAAAAAATTGATTAAAATCTAATTCCAAGTAACCGATTGACTTTAACTATACATTTCGTAAGATTCACAATTTTTCAATCACACATTTCATCAATTTTATCAAAATTCACTAAAATTTTGATTTTTATTAAAGTAAACATGACCATAAAAGTTTTGCATAGAATTACTAATTATATATTTTTTATCATTAGTCAATCACGTAGTGTCAAATATTTCTGCAGTGTTCTAATGATTAGATTTTGATTCTGTGATTATTATATATTTCATTATCATTTTTCAGTTTAGAATTTCTAACGCATATAACACAAGGCTTATTGTGTTAGCAATGGGGATTTCATAACAAGATTATATATATATATATATATATATTACTTTTGTTTGAGTACATTTTGTTTGAAATCAATTACCTCTAATCAAGTGATCTCAATGAATATCCTCGAGGACAATATTAGAGAGAAAATTGTAGTTGAGGGATCATCTTCTTACTTTATCATCTTTTACTAATTCTTTGGACATCGATAAAAATTGACTTTTCTAATATTTAACAAGATTTAATATGTTATAAAAAGAGATAAAAAGGAGAAGTGATGAAGTGCATAAGGAGTTAGAATTTATAATGAAATGAGATCGCAAGGGAAAATAATGATTTCATGATAACTTCGGATTTGTCCCTTTTTGACGCATTGTTAGTCTAATTCGATTGGAAACGGGCCAATG
>CAIGRN010121846.1:0-17998 GCA_903798345.1 Fraxinus anomala | reverse complement strand
AATGAGTTAGGTTCTGTTGAAAAATAACGATAAACATTAGTGCACACATGTTATGTCAAAATACCTTCCAGTGAATACATGTTCCCTGACTCCAAGAATCGTAGGAGGACGTATCCCATGATCACGATAAAGTTCTTCAAGAAGATTTCTCATCTTCAATGCTTCCTCAAAGTAATTGTCCTGAGGATAACAAATGAGGGTAATGATGAAACAAATCATCAGAGAAGCATAGAAAAATGGCGAATAAGTACTGAAAAGATAAATGCAAAGCACATAAGAACAGAGATCAGCAACATTAATGTAAAATGAATAACATCAAGCCATGATCATAAAAAGAATAAAATAATTTGGAACCAGAAAGGCCAGTTAGACTCCAAAAAAAAAAAAAAAAANCATAGAAAAATGGCGAATAAGTACTGAAAAGATAAATGCAAAGCACATAAGAACAGAGATCAGCAACATTAATGTAAAATGAATAACATCAAGCCATGATCATAAAAAGAATAAAATAATTTGGAACCAGAAAGGCCAGTTAGACTCAAAAAAAAAAAAAAAAAAAAAAAAGATTAGTAAAAGTGCAAGACGAGCTTATAACTACATCAGTTATGCTTTCACTGTGTGCAATGAGATAAATGGGATATAGAATATCAACTCAGTAAATAGAGACAATGGAAACATTTGTAATCTAATCCAGTCTTAATATTTAATTGGCTGCTGCAAAGTAGAAACAAAAGAGTGAACTAAGGTGAGGAAAGATCTTATGACCAACTGGTGCATATGAAAAGCAAGGAAGTTTGAGCTAGGACAAACATCAAGTGGACACAAATTGCAAGTGCAACTAAATATAAATCCAACAAAGATATAGTCTTTAACAAATGAAAATTATAGTGTTTTCAAGTTGGTACCAGTTATATTCTTCCATCTCTAGTCACACACACTAGTAAAAGCAATGAATTTCTTCTTTGATAGCAACTGAATGGAATTTATCTTACCCACAAATTCGTCGACATCGAAATCATGTTGAAAAGTTGGCATATATGCTACAATANCTGGGATAATGAACTCGAAACAATTCAAAAAATGGATCAAAGTCTTCAGAACTTTTATTCAAATTTATCCATAGTTTGTTCACATAACAAGGCCAACCTATTATGACAAAGGCACAAACTATGGTGAAAGAAGACCACCAATATTGAAAAAAACTCAATTAAGTAGAAAAAAGTGATCTCGGCTTGCTAAATAGACAACAATTGTTATCATGAGGTAAGGGGACAATTTCTATTATCATAATCAGCTATATTTCATCTCCTTTTGAATGTTTGAAAAAAAATATAGTGGGCAACAAGAAATCAGTATCTGGGCCCCAGATCACTTGCTAACCTGGTTCATGTCAATTGTCTGCACAGCATTTCCACGCGTGAAGATTATAGCATGATTCTGATTTTCAGGTTTCCCTTCACCTAGTTTAGGATTCCCTGGTAACTTTATTGAATAGATTTCCTGCAATTTTTTTTTTAAACTTACATGTCATGATTTTGTTACATAACAAATGACACAGACAAATTAAAGCAGTGATTCATAGATACAACATTAACATTTCGTAAAAGAATAATATACACAATCATATATGAGGCCATCTCAGTGCCTTCATTGAGTAATGGCTGAACCATCTCTATAGGTTCTATAACAAGCTGACAAGTAGCTAATTAGCACATCCATTTTCATTCTTAAATTACACAGCATAACTTAAAATTCAGCCAAACTAGCATACTACACCAATTCGTCTTCCTAGCTTAGAATAAAGAAACATGCATAATATCAAACACGGAGACTGTGTAGACTAGAAAGGAAAGAAAAATAACACATAATAAAACCTTATCTTTCCCATTGATGTCAGCCTTCACAAGTTTTGAGAAATATTCTGTGTGCACCTTCCCATCCTTCAGAGTTTCAACCTCATCGATAAAAGCAACTCGAAGAGCTTCATTTCTATGATGGAAATATAAAAAAAGGAGACAGAAAAGTTGAAAATCACACGAAGAATGACACAACTCTGCAGGAAAAATAGAATTACACAGTTTACCAACAAAACCCTTTTCATATTGAATGCCTCCACTAATATTCTCGGCGGCGAACTCATAATTTTAGAGCTACAATGATGATCTATTTACTATCTTTTTTAAGTCCAAAAAATTCCAAAATTAAGCATTTTTTATAAGCTCATTATTATGTGGATACTTTTCTATGACAATAATTCATTATTGTCAAGTCTCTGTCTCACAGCAAAAGTTATCAGATTGATTCAAACTTGGCCAACCACAACATTCAATTTGAAATTGAGAAGTATTTTGAAAACGGGGTACAATGAAGCCAATATATATGTACCTCTGCATTAGCAAAGCAATATCTTCAGCCTCGGGTTTATGCCCTTCTTTCTGCTTTCCATATATCTGGCATGTAACGATATATGTGAACTTCATATCTGCTTGAGCTCTTGCTTCAGGAGACAAGTCGAAACCTTGAACATCAATTACTTCATTTCGAATAACACCTGCTTCAGTATCTAACATACCCCATGAATGAGTAGAAATACAGATGACAAGCAAAAAGCACAGCATTTATTTATCAGAAAAGCAAACCTCCAGTCGTCATCCGTTCCAGATAAGCTTGAAGCATTAGAGCTTTCCTATAGTACATCATCCCCCGAACTGCAAATCTCCCATTAAAATAATAGATAAGCAGGGGAATCATCAATAAAAGAGAGCAAGAAACATCACATTCTTTTTTACTGGTCTCTACCTTCCATTTTAGGAGAACTTATGAACGTAAGTTAAACTACCAAAAAAAACAAGGGTAACCAAAAGTGATTGTGGCATTTGAGGTTCCGGTAAAAAATGATCAAAACCATGACATGAAAGGCAACCGAAACAAGTACATATGAAGGGCCAAGAAGCATGGACATGATGACACTTGACATTTTATAAAAGGTAGGACCACGCATCGGGGCCATGTTGATTAAAATAACATAAAATAAATATATACATTTCTAAAAAAAATCTATATTTTTAAAGAAAAAATAATTCTCAAATATGTTGGTCATCTAATTAATTGGGTCAATTTGTTACCATCGGGTCCATACATTTATTGGAATGGATTGGCCCACAATCATCCCCGTCATATTTTAAGCCACCTACTCTAAATAATTTTCTCTCAAGAATGTCCATCCTTTCTCCATTTTCCAAAACATTTTTCAACTCTCTCTCTCTCTCTCTCTCTCTCTCTCTCTCTCTCCCCCTTGTCCAGAAGCTTCCCTCTATCTTCCTCCGCTTCTCCAGTCTCTATGGCCATCCTTTCCCAGATGGCTATTTCATCTATTTGCACATTTCTCCATTTCCATCAACCATCATCTTGTTTGCTCATTTCTCAAATCATAACTTGGTTGACTTTAGCTTTCTCTTTTCCCAAACTTAGGTAAGTTTCTCTTTCTTTTTCTTTCTAGTTCAGACTATATCCATGGTTCGTTTCTCTTCTTAAAATTTTGAAGTGGATTTGTATAGTCGAAGTCATTTTGCCAGCATGTTTGCAGCGTGTTCAAAATTAAGAAGAAAAACAAAAAAGGGACATACCTTGTCCTTCAACATTTTTCCTCTATAAAGTAGAGATCTAAATTCTATCGGGCAGGATGGCTTCCAATGAGTCGTGTGATCATGTCAGCGGTTGGACCAGATCAATTAGTAAATTTTTTTATCATTTAGTTGGATAGGAAATCACAATATGAACAACCAATAATGTAGTGCTTTACAAATATGAACCTTCTTTTACATCAAGCATGCAACACAGGTATTGAATTAAAACTTTCAAGCACACTTGCTTCTATTTTAGTTCCAAAGATACACATAAAATAGGAATGTCAACTTGCAAAGACCATCATGTGCCTAACTGTACTGTGGCAAATGCAGGAGGCCGTGTAGTATAGGAATTGAGTAAACAAAAGGCGAGGCAGGAAGAAGAACATTCCAGAATACAACTTACCAGTTCTGGCCAATGTTTGTCCTCGATACGAAGCCCAAAACCGCAATTCAAGGATATCACGAGGATTATCACTAAGTTCTAATTCTGTTGTGTTCTCATCGCGTCCAATCCGATAAAGAAAATTTTTCCATTCATCTGTATTAAAAAAGGAACAGGCTCAGAGTCATAGGTCATCAGAGTGCTTTTATATTGCCTTGGCATGATAAGAAACTTAGCCTATGTTTGGCCTCCATTTTTGTAAAAATACATTTTTCTCTTTCTTATTTTCAGCCACACATCCTCCAAAAAATAACTATTCCAAAACACATTTTTTTCCAAAATTTAATATTAATGGAGCCCAAACAAGGGCTTAATTATAGAGATTTTATATACCAGGTAATCCATACAATAAACCACTATCATACTATAAAGACTCATTCAAAAGATTAGATGAGTAAACTCAAATTCATCGAAGAAACGATGACATCACCAACATAATTAAATTGACATGACCAACATAAACACTAGTAGAATATCATATCCACATTTGGAGTACATCCCGGGAGCAAAAGAGGAGAAAAGCATATGATTTAACACTATTTCTTCCATTTTCTTGAAAGTAGAGTGGAATATAAAAGAAAACTTCAAAAAATAACATTAAAAAGACCCAGATGGAAAGTTCAAAATAAAAAAAAATAAAAATCTAAATATTAACTCAACTTAAAAAAATTCTAAGGTACACATCGCCAGACAGCACAAAAAGATTCCATGAAACAGAATTGAGTTGGCAGAAATAAATTAACAGAGCAAACAGTTCCTTAATATGCCTACTGTAGAACAAGGAACTCTGTGTAAAATTTTAAAAAAAAATGTTCATGAGACAAATAAACTGAAGGACAACAGTGTTATCACCACAAGCCACAGCAAGGGACAAAAAGTTAAGACGCGCACATAAAAATATATCACACAACTATTTCATACACTGAATTAAAACATAAGAGACTACATTATTAAACCTTGATAGGCTAAAGAAATGCCAGCAGAAAATTTTGTTTCATAAAAATAAGAGAAACGTGAAAAAGGAGTACTTAGACACTTAAAGATGGAGGAAATAACAAACTGCGTCAATTAAAGTAAGACTTTTAAGTACCTGGATATATTTTCTGGAGATAAAACAAAGTTGAAATGCCATCTTCATTTTTCTCAAGGAGTTCAGACATGCTGTAAAGCACAATCTCAGAGTAATATGGAGTGAACACGCTGCACAAGCAATATGCGTATAAAAACATATAAGAAATCGGTGATTTAAACCAAAATTGTTGGAAGTCAAAAATAGAAGAAAGTTACCTAAAGGACAACATCTCCCGGACAGGCTTGGGTACTGGCATCTCCATAAAAAGGGAATTAGTGAAGAACTGTAATCGCCGCCTAGCCTCAAGATTCTTGGGTATATTTGCAGCGGAATCTTTGATTGTTAGAAGTGAATATAGTCTAATCACTTGTGCCCTCTACACATGTTTCATGCATTTTAGCTCTTGTTAAATCAGATATGCAATCTCCAAAACTTTAATATCAACCAAAAAACCAGAAAACAACAAATAAACCAAAAATAGTGATAATTTTCATTACTAATCCGACCAGGAAAATACAAGCATATTCACCACTATAACTATTCCAACAGACAAACTCATCAGAACAAACCTCTACCCTCAAACCTATTAGCTCAGACAAGCTAACACGTTTTAGAGAAGTAGGTGGTGCAACCCAAATATTAATTGTTTTAACATTTATTTTTATTTTTTTAATTAACTTTTATAGTTGGGTCCTTGGGGATACTTAAGTCCTTTTGTTTAGTTTAGGGTATTCCCTGTGTGTCTATATTCGAACCCTCCAAAGAGATCAGTTGTTTTTTGGTTGTTTTTGATAAATTAAATAAATAAAAAATTAGTTTCTCCATTTCTGGTATTCTATTGAATCAACAGGTTTAAATTAAGGTATTATACCATTCTTGATGCTTGCCTGCATCACTAGGTAATACGGCATGGGTTTGTGTTTATTGCTAATATTTAGGCAACATTCGATTTTTGCTCTAATTTTACTCAATATAAGTTCCTCGTTCCTTATAAAAAATGCTGATAAAGATAGGTAGATATCTGGCATACCAATCCAGCATCTCTTGGCCACTTCAACTTTTGAAAAAGACGACCTTCAGTCCTTGCCTTTGATAGCATATTCCATGTATCATAGTTTTCTCTGAACATGAGCAGTTAGGTTGAATATAGCTTGTAAAGGCAAAAAGGGAACAGGAGAGAAGTCCAGCCTTTTCAACAAACCTCATATTAATAGAGAGAACGTCGTGTCGCATAACATCATAAAGATCAAGAATGGCTTTCACAGCACCAGTTTCCAATGCAGGCGTTTTATCGTTTTTCTGCATAAATATAACACTGAATTAGCAAGGTGAAGTGGAGACCCATAAATCCTCTTGAATTGTCACAGCTGATGGAACTATAATATCTAACTCATTAACATCAATTGAAGTACAATGCTTTAAAACAAAAAGAGAAAAAAAAAGTTATAATGAATACAACCAACATAAGTTGAATTAAATTTCCGGATTTAATATCATACTGAAATACATCACATATCAAGATAAATAATGTTGAAGCTTCTTTTGCATTTTTGCGTCATTACAGGTGACAGCTCAACCATCCAAGCTGTAGGTTTAAAGTCTCATTTCCAATCAAATGATTTCCTTATTTCACCACTGCATCATAAAAAAAGTAAATTGTTTACATGTCTGAGGTCTGATCTCTCCACAATAATTATCCACTCACCACTTCTTCATTCATCAAATAACCATAGAGATCCACAAGGCATACTTAATAAGAAAGAAGATCTAGACTCTACAATTTGCTTGTTAAGCTTAAATGATTCAACGCTATAATTTCTATATTTGTCTTTGCGGAATTCCTATATAAACAGGACTAGGCTAATGACTATTATTTGAGTATTTCATAATTACTTCTAATTTCATCCAGTCTCCTATCTAATTCTGATATGAAAACTTCAAATGGCTGGACAAAAATAATAGAATTTAGAAGCTGCGGCAGGGTCCAAATATGAAAGATTTTGCTAAGTAAGAGTTGTTCGGGGTGATTGAATAAGCATTTATCAATATCTCTACATGTTTTGAAAGTGTGAGGACAGATATATCTGTCTTTTAACATCGTACGAGTCAAGGGTATGGTAACATTTTACAAGCTTTTGATAAAAGTTCCAGTAGATTTTGATAAAAGTCGATGAAATGTTTTGTTATAAAGTTGAAAGTTGTGGGTCCCATAAAATATGCCGTTATATTTAATTGTTTACATTGACCTCAACTTTTTAATCTATTCCAAAAAAGCATTAAATTGATAAAATGCGGTGTTTTCCTATTTTGACGATTCTTCATATCTCTCCTCTTTGTCAAACTTTCTTTTTCACAAAAATTCTTCTGTCCTACAATTCCAGAACAATTAATCCTTCTTTTAAATCCTTTAATCAATAGCTTTGTAGAATCCAACCTTCCTTGTATTGTGCAAAAAATAAAAAATAAAAAAAATAATTCTGTAACCTTAACACCTTAGTGCCCAGGAGTACAGTCATCAGCCCCAGAACAGCCTTTGAACCTCATTTTTCTGTAACCTTAACGCCTCAAAATTTCTTCCATTGTTTTTCCATATTTAAACCTTCTACGTTACTTTCCCTGATATTCAGCCACTTTAATTCTCAAAATAATTTAGCCTGAAAATCGTTCTTTTTTGTATTGTAGAAAAGCAATTAAAATGTACTTGTCCTACGTCAAATTTGACAGAGGGTAACGGAAGTCAAATTAGCATATGACGAACCAGTATTCCCAGGAGTGCAGTTACTTTCTGAATTACAAGTGGCAATTTATTCAGTTGAAAGTCAATGTGAATACTCCTGTTTGCTATGCTTCCTTCGATGTCCTCATATATTCTCTCAACCCTGACATGTTGAGAAAGGTACAGAATATTGATTACATCGTGATAAACACCAACTTCAAAGGAATTGAAAATAAAATATCAACTTACCACTTCTTCCCTTCATTATTCCCTTCGTCATCCAATATGGCTGTAAGGATAAATTTTATAGCATAGAAGCTCTCCTGAACTGCATATTTCATGTAGTCGTCCTTTGAGATCCTATCCCATAGATCTTGCGAGTCTACTTTATCTACAGCAATATCTTTTGCAAGGAATATCTACATAACATAAAAACAAAATACATCCATAAGCAGGGAGAACTCAGAAACAGATACATCACATTAAAGCCAAAAGGCATACATGAAATAAAAAATGGTTATATGTTCAAAGATACAAGAACACCTTGCTAGCTAAAAGAAAAAGTGGCCACTGAACCAGGGAAAGACTCCCAGAATTTTTTGGCATTTGAAGCAATTCCATTTCCCTACATGTCAGAGACAATCAATACAACAATACAGAATGAGATTCGCGCAACTCAGAAAATGTAGTAGATCCAACTAAAACAAAAACACATATTAGAAAATAACACTCACAAATTAGTAATATAATCTTCCTCCCTCAGGTTCTTTATGATTTCGTTCCAAAAGGGAGCAAATCGAGCAGCATCAAACTTGCGCTTTTCCAAGACCTTCAATAAGGCAGACACAATTTATTTACAGAAAATGCAACTTAATTGCTTTGCTTCAAAGATTTCATGATTTTAAACGGAAAGTAATAGTGCACCTAAGTCCACTGTGTAAACAATAATTACACCAAAAAGTAATAGTGCAACTAAGTCCTGAATTTAAATATATGACTTTGATTGGTTACGGGAAAATCATAAGAAGTGTTTCTCATGCAAATTGATTTGAAGCGATACAAGGACAAGAAAGTAAATCTACCCTTCATGTTTGGATGAAAAATAATTCAATACGCCATAGTAATATTGTACAATTTTTCATAAAAGAATGCATCAATTCAGCCTACAAATAGGAAAGCAGAAAATATACAGACAGAGAAAAATGAATTAGATTCAAATGCAAATTAAAAGTTAGAAATGAATTGTGAATACCATTATTTCCAATTATAACATTTGAATCACTACTAATTTATATTACAACCCTTAAACATATGTTGTACAATAATTCACATTTAAAAGAATTACATGATATTATATTCATTCGATGTACTCAAACAATGTTTTCTTGAAGTACAAACGTAGGACTTGATTTATATCACAACATGAATTAAATGTTCCAAGAAGCTTCTTTAATTACATTAATCAATAACTTGATGGGACAAAGTAATAATGCAACTTTTATTTCTCATGTGTTAAGCTAAAAATCGTGAAATCATTGGCTTGATTCCTCTTAGAAAAAATAGTTTTTAAAGGGGTGTAGAAATGTGGAAAGTGATAGTGTCAGTTGTTCTATGGGTGATACAGACAGATAGAAACAATATGATCTTCGATGAATCGAGCAAGACGTTTGTGAGCTATGGGATAGAGCTAAGTTTTTAGCATCCTTTTGGATTTCTACAAATAAGGAGCTCAAGGGTCATCATCTCTCTTTAATTATTATTAGTTGGAAAAATATATAGTATGATACTAATTCATTTTTGTTTCATTCTATCAATATCTCCACAAATAAATGTTCTGCTTAATTATCAATGTTGGTTAATGGATTAACATGATGATTGTAACTTATAAAGCTGCAACGCTTATTCGGCTTTATCTTCTTGGAAATAAATACATCAATTTGTATTTTCTTCTAAAGAATATCATTAGTTCATAAATTACAGAGGAAAAATGCCAGTGGGTTGTATAGAGAGGGGACCAGTGGCATGGGCTGAATAGGCATAACACTGCCACTAGGCATAACATCTTCATCATCACTACCACAACCTCAATATAAAGGTCAAAAAATAATAATAAAATAAATATAAAGTCCCTGGGAACTGTGGATTTTGAAAAGCTCCAGATCTTGCTTAACTGCTTCTTACAGATGAAGGAAATTAGGAAACCACAAAATTGGAATTTGGATCTAGGGAACAAGATTGGAATTTGGACGGTATATTTTGTTGGTGACATAGACGTAAATTTGTCTCAGTATTTCAATGTGGCAACTGAAAAGTAGCTATAATGGTGGCAGAAACAACAAAATTCAGGCAGTGGGTACGAAAATTCGGCAGTAACATGCAAGCATGCCTGCATTACAATGGAATAGAAGCCTCTGACAGATGAAAGAAGAAAGAGTATTCAAGATATTTGTATACCTCACCTTGACCAAAAATTTATGCATTGTCAAACTAAAGAACTTAATTTGGAACAGGAATAGTAGAGTCAATTAGTGGGGTCCAAAATCATGTATTTTAAGAGTTCCTCTACTCAAAAAATTAAATACCTCCTTGATGCTGATGGCAATAGATCTTTGATTCACTTTCTAGTTTAATTTCTTTTCTTCTTTGGGAGATTAGATGTGTAGCTAACAAAACCCAAAAAAGAAAGAAAAAGGAAAAATGGAAAGAAGCCTGAAAAGATCTTTCCCCAGGTAAGATAAACTAACCTGACTCGATGATTGGATAGAAGCCCTGCAAAAGAAACTTGAATTGTAATACCATAAAAGCCAGACAGAGTAGATTTCAAGAACCGTTTTGTGCACGTGCGTGTATGTGGGGTTGGTTCTGAGAAAAGGAAAGACCTTTCAGGGAGTGGTACATGGAGAGTATCCATAAAAGCCTCTGGAAACCTTTCGAAAAGTCTATGAACAGCATCTAAAGACCTAATCTGAAATTCACAGAGAAATATTTAATTCTTGAAGCATTAGAATCTGAAATCATTTTTCTGTTGTACTACATAACGGGTAAATGCATACAGTTCTGTTCTGTATGTATATCTATGTGTGTGTAATATGTGTATCTATAAGGATGCTCGTTAATTTTCCATTGGATAAAAAATAACTCGCAAAGAACAAAAAATATAACCTCTCCAAGACGGTCTCTAGCACCCAGTAGGAAACCCAATACAGCAGATATAATAGTGTAGAAAATATGGATATCTAAAAGATAAATCTGCAAACACATAAAGACAATGGAAACATAAACAGAGAAGAAATTATGTATTATAAAGATAAAACATAAACTAGAAGAGTAATTGATGTTTATAATGAACAAAATAAGTATACTTACAGCCACTACAGGTGCCCATAAGCTGACTATAGTTAGAGCATTATGGTTATCTACAAGTGAAACCAGCTGTTCTTATCAATATGATAGAAATAAATGCAAAAGTTAATTACTTCAAAGGAGTATTCTCAACAATTTCAGCAGACTAGAACTGAATTTAGATTGGAACAAACAAGTATATAAACTTGCAAGAAAGGTGAAGAATTGATACCCAGAGATCCCAAGTTTAACAATTTGAATCACTAACACATGCCATAAAAGAAGGAAAATCCAAACTGCTAATAACTTATTAATGTGTCACTGCCCCCTAAAGACAAACCCAGTTCTTCCAAATCATACATAAGTGCCACATCAAAAGGCCAAAGACTCTTGCAGCCTTCTCGTGATTAGAAAAAACAATTGTCCATTTTTATCCCTTCACTAAGCTCAAGAGACAAATCTATGAGAAACATAGGCACGGTATTGAAAAAACCCTTTTGAGCAATAAAGTTGTGCAAGGGTCAAGAAAATAGAAGTACAAATGAATATATCCAAGTCTACCTATAATGTCCTAATATATCATATCGTTTTACTCCTTGCATGGTAGTAAATGGGTTAAATCATAAACAGTACTACAGAGTAAACTCTTACACAAATAAACACTAATTAACAATTAAATATTGGTATCTCATTAGCACATATCCACATTTCTTATTCTATCTAATCTTCAATAACCGCAAATCCGTCTTAACACCCTCCGTATTGGCAGTTCATCTTATGGACATTTTGTCATTTGATGACTCAATACCCAATACCAAAAAGTAGCTTTTCACAAGTTGCCTTTTTACTTGATACGTATCTTTGATCAAATAGAATCCCTTTGCCCATCTCTCTCTCATCCCCGAACAACTGTAATAGCATACATTGCATCTTGTTCAGGTCTCACTTCTTCATCACTAATCAAATTAAATACTGATAGGCTGCCCATCCGATTTACATGTGCTAGGAGGGTAAAAGGGCAGAACAGACAGACAGGGCAGAATGGAAAACTCAAAGCCACTGATTCACGTGGGAAAACAGCAGCAGGGGAGTTAATTGAGAACTTGTATTTCAATTTATATTATATCAATTGGCTAGATTGCTATAGGGGAAGTTGGGGTTAGATTTCCTGAACAAATAAGGCACCAGTCCACTATATATAAAGAGGGGAGTAGTTGACAAATTGAGTGTTTATAAGGGAGAGTCAAGCCTCTCAAATTGGATGCATCTCTAATACTATCCACACTAGTCCTTTGCACACTTGACCACCCCATCATGCGTATCCTTAGTACTGATATTTTCACAACATAAAAGTAATACAAAATATTAATTGCACAGAGGAAACTGGTAGAAAATAAGAAAGAAATGTCTCAAAGTTTGTCATATTCAGAAGAAGACAAGTAGTTCAATCATTTCATATCCAAACATGTGCAAACATAATACAAAAATCACGAATGTGATATGCCAAATTGTGAAAATTATAAAGCTTACGTTTTGACGCAACATCATGCCACGAATATAGCAAGATTTCCATATTTACTATAGTCTTTGTTGGCTCTACCAAGGGCCTAATCTGCAAACGGAGCACAAATTAAGTTCAGACAAACAAATTGAACATCTTAATCAAGGCAACCAATCAAAAGTATGCATAGTAAATTGTTGTCACTTGCCAGTAGAAAGTACGCAAAAGAAAACTTGCATCCAAGAACAAAAATCCAGAACACCATATACCTGCATTGTAATAGACATATAAATTTGATTCCAAATGCAATAAAGTTATTATCTCCATTACTATCAGAAGATATTCCAGCTATCAATAAAGTTCACACGGAAAACGTTTCCAGAGCAAAAAGGCCTCAAAAGATTGTTAGTGGTAATACTTAATAGAATACATCATTTTTAATGACAACAACAAAAAACGCATAGGGCCCTTTGGGGAAGTAACAGCTCAATTATCTATAGGAAGCTAACCGTAGCTGCATCCACTGCAATCAGATTATGCCCACCCACACCCCCACTCCCCCAACCACCACCAAGCCACTCCCCAAAACCTACAGAAATTTTAAGGTGCCCATTCCTGATTCCCTTTTGGATAAAGAAGAAATGTCAATTACTTGATTAAAATCGTAAACCCTCTCTCTCTCTCTCTCTCCCTCTCCCTCTCTCTCTCTCTCCCTCCCTCTCCCTCTCTCTCCCCACACCTTTTAATAGTTAAACCGAGAAGGTAAAAACAAATACAAAAGTTTAATATGTTCTGTCCACGCAAGAAAATAAAAGCCATGATGGATTCATGAAACTGCTCTGGCAGTATGTACGTACATACTAATATATAATTGCCTTGCAATGCATCGGTAATTTTCAAATTGACAACATAAATAATACCAACTTCAATGAGTTATATAAATTATCTTCCTCTATGGATAAAAGCTACAATCTTCGATTCGATTCTAAACAGTACTCAAAACAATCTGCATTAAAATTCCAATATTGTAAAGATTTCCTAGACTTCAAGTGAATGGACATCACAAGTCACAACATAATGTGCAGGAACAGGCAGGCAGGCCAGGCAGAACGACGACTTCATCCGAACAGGCTGAAGAGGTTTCAAACAGTCTCGCCTATAGTGAAGAAAGATACAGAAGATTTAACTAAACTAATAAAGGATCATCGATCTATGAACCACATCTGGTGAATATTTCTACCACAGGCATCTCCTGTGACACAAAGAACCATAACAAGCATCCTAACAAGTTAAGCAATTATAGCAAAAACATGCTTTAGGAACATTAAGATTTTGTATCAATACTCATATCTTATAGTGTTCTGATTGAAATAGATAACTTTATCAATCTCAATCTTAGAAGTTACTTCAAACAATTCTAAGTTTGCATTCTACATCAAAAAAATATTTTTTGTTCCTTATTGTCTCCCACCATATTAAATGTAGAATAAAAAATCAACATCTAGAGATAGAGTTTATTGTGAATTGAAATTAAAAGAAAGGGAAAGTAACAAGGACCGATCTAAGCATTTTCATTGTCAATAAGTTAAGACCATAAAAAAGAACAAGAAATTATCTTTATTATACAAGGCATCCTTCAAAATGTGAAAGAGATAAAGTCATTACTTCATAAAATCTGAAGCTCTTTCATACATGCCCCGGCCAACATAGTAATGTTCCTAAAACACAAGGAATGACATATTAACGAACTAAAAACATCAAGTTTAAAGAAACTAAAAAAGTATCATAAATTCATTCACTCAAAGCACAAACATTCAACCTAAAATATCAACCTGGTGCATCCACTTGATAAAACGAATGATTGGCCAACGATCGCACTGATTGGATAAAAGGTGACATGCCGGTATATGCGTCAAGAAACTCAAAAAGAATTTCAAACCAGCATAGATGGCAAGAACCACAACATAAATTTTATAGATGATTGACTCGGCATTTGGTCTGGTCTTCTCTTCAAGAGCCTTACTGCAACCACAGAAAAGAAGTAAATAAGCAGGCATTCTTATTGTGCATTAAGGATAAGCATATGAAAAGGTAAGCGATAGAATCAGAGAAAGACACAGAAGAAGAGTGTCGTACAAGAAAATAAAGAGTGAGATGTACATACACATAAAGGAAACATATGACAACTGAAGCTAAGCTATAGCATAGAAAACGGAGAAAAATCCTTGCAACGGCTAAACGTTGTGAGGTAGGATATGCACCGTACATCATTACAATGTTCAATACACCTGTCAAGACACAAAAGCAATCCTCAAATAGAAAGCAGTATACATAACATGGCTATTAGACAAAACATATTTTAAATCATCTTTTAAATACAAAACAATCTGAACATCCAGTCAAGGACCTTAAAATAAATCACTCACTCTCTGCGAACTTCATCACAAAGTATGTTGGTCCAACACTAAGAACTTCTCTTATGGTTTTGGAGTTGAAATGCCCATAATTGAATGCGATGATGGTGAGCCCCTGCAGGACCAAAAAAATTAAAAAAAAAAAAATAAAAGAAGAAGAAGAAGAAAAAGCTCAAGCCCAACAGCCAATTTTACCAATCACTAAATTGCGGGCAAGATTGTCACACACAAAAATGAAATCCACAAGAATAGAGATCTTGTATGGAACAATAACAGCCACTAACAGCATAAATGACTTCTTCAACAAGAAAGAAAAACAAACATTATTAAAAGACCGACTGAAAGAAACCCACATATGGAACTATAACGACCTAGCAAGCACCAAAAAAGGATCCCATAACAAGTAAAAGAGATATATATATATATTATTTTGTTGAAGAGAACAAAAAGTAACATAGATAAACATAAGATTTAAGAAAGCACTAAAACTTACAATTCTGAAAGGTATAAACGATAAAGATAAGGACCCAAAATCTCAAAGGAAAATTGATTGTTGTCGAAACTTTGAAATGGAATAACCAAAAAATACTGACACCATATGTAAGCAACAAAATGAGACTCGTGACTTTATGGCCCCTTATTCTTTCAAATGGATGCTATAATAAATTTTGGGGGATTTGGTAGGAATAAATGCTGCGCATGTGTGTAACTTCTTTTACATAGCATCAGGCACTTAAATGGAGGGACAGTGCCAGATTCCAAGGACCAGTATCAACCCATACTTATATTAGGATTCCATACCTGAAACATCATGAAAAGGAATATCCACAAGCGATGAAAACTGTGATAAAGGTGGAGAAATGTCCGGTGCTCAACGAAGGAAGTTTTTCCACGATGTTTGCCTCCATTAGATTTCAGAATATTCTGAAAACCAAAAAGGAAAGGTTTATGTTACAAGAGAAAGGGAAGGTCACCAAACTATATATATGATAACATGGAAAACTTCCAATGTGAAACTATTCTGATTCATTTACAAAGCTTCTACAATAGGTAAACTAATAAACAGGAATAATAAAGTAAACTTGCAAGCAACTGAACATATTTTGTAGTAGAAATTCATTGTCAGAAAGATAGTATCACTGGTGGTACTATAAACCCAAAATTTTGATGCCACTAAAAATTTCCCACATAGCAAATCATTGTCTCGTAAATGGTTAGACAACAAAAAGATACAACTACATAATGAGATCAAAGATATAAAAATGTTAAACATAACGAAGTCATGTTATATTCAATATTAAGAAACAGATTACTAAGTGAATTTATTGGGTTGCATGTCAACTGTTAGATCCTATGCCATCAGATCCTTCATAATCATACCAGGTGATGTCAACTATGGTCTAAATCTCACTCTTCGAACCTATTCCACTAAATCCACATCACTCGTGTGAACGGAAGCTTCTTAACCCTGTGAAAGATATATCCAGGCAGGCAGGCAGGCACCAAAGTTGTCTTTACCCTAATTGGAGCCCACCTCCATTTGTTGGCATATATTCTCATTTTTTTATCCTTTCAGCTCCATTTTATGGACGTTTCAACAACAAAAATCACAAGTTGCATCATACGTATGTCCATAATATCATTCTAACTCAAACAAAATAGTAGCTATGGTGGGGGATATTTTCTCAGTCTGCCTGTTCAAAGTTATGTTACACGTGTGAATGAAAATGTGATCATGTATGCATGAAAACACATAAAAATGAACAGCAAAGAAACTTGTGACCATTGCTTCTCTTGACAAAGCATAGAAAACATATTATCTTGCCATATGCAGGACTTTATACCTGACTAAACATCATAGTGAAGGCTATAAACATAAACAGATAAACCCGGTCCCTGTCTATAACTGAATAAACATCGTAGTGAAGGTTATAAACATAAAAATGAATAAAAAGTTGGTTTCAAGGTACATATTATCCTGCCATATGTAGAACTTTATTTGTTTTTCACCAGCAAACAGCACAATCCAATCAAGGATGCAGACCTGATTGAAGTCCACTTGATCTGAAATTTGTCGGTTTTCACCCAGATAAGGGTCAATTTTAACTTGAGGGTGTCAATTTTGACCAATCTTAGAGCATAAACAAGACATTAGAAAGAGGACGGTCGCTTAAGTTTATTGAAAAAATCTAGTCATTTTACATCTTCTAGTAGATATAACAATTAACTGAACTGAGGGGCAAAAATGGACTCATTTAGCCCACCCCAAATTTATTGGAAAAAAGGCTTTGTTGTTGTATAAAGTACCAAGGCCTCTTAAACTAAAAGTAAGTATATCTAGGGGTGGGCAAAAACCAATCCGAACCAGTCAAACCGATCAACTCAACCCAAACCAACTGGTTTGAGTTGGTTTTTTAGTTGGGTTGGGTTGGGTTGGGAAATCAAATTTTGGGTCGGGTTGGATTCCGGGTTATCTATTAAAATCCAATCAAACCAAACTCAACCCAATAAACCAAAAAATATTAAAATAAAAATTAGTACTTAAAACCAAAAATCTAATGATCAAAATTCTCCTCTGACTCATCTCTCTTCTGCCTCTCATTGCTGCTCGTGCCTTGGCTTCTCGACTTAATTTTTTGACCTGATTTTTGGTTAAACACTTGAATTGAAGAAGGAGATTTACATTTTTAGTATTTAGTATTTAACTTGAATTCATTTTATTCAATGGGTATAATATATACGTATTCAACATGCATTTAGATTGACTTAATATGTATTTAATTTAATTACGGTATAATCTATTTAATAAGTTTACAATATTTTTTAATTTATAATGTTCTATTGGAATGAAACTTACTTCACGAACCAATTGACTTGAAACC
>CAIGRN010121841.1:0-14823 GCA_903798345.1 Fraxinus anomala | reverse complement strand
CATTTCAATTGTGTTTCAAGCTTTCTATTATTTGTAATCAAAATCTCTTTCATCCCGAGAAAAGGCAGAAGGTAGTCTAGCGGAGCAGACTATTGCCGCACGGTGTCCCTTTCTGTGCTAAGAAGAAAGGTACCTCGTGAAACTTAGACTCAAAAACTTGAAAATACCATATCGACCTATATTTTTGGAGTAGATGGAACGTTCGTTTTGATTGGTAAGGAGATTGTCTCAAGTATAGTTTGCTTCCCCTCTATGGGGAAGCTACTTTAATTTTGGTTCAAAAACAATTTTTTAAAATACCTTTCTATTCCAACAATGCTTTTAAAAAAATTCGTATCGAATCAGTTTCCACTAAAAACTCTTCTAATTAAAAGAAACACTTCTATAACATTTATCAAACGAGTCTCAAAAATCATGTCAAATGAGCCATCAATCTCAAATAACTCGTGAGGATGGCTCCTTACTCAATCAGCGTGAGAATTTATCTTTTGTCACGAAAGAGATTAAAAAGTGAAAAACATTTGCTACCAAAATTTGGGAAACCTTCATGCAATTTTCCCATCAATACACTTTACATCCTACCAACGAAATGTGAGAATATTTATCAGCACAAACTCTATCTATCAAACATGACTACAAGACCAACTTAAACCTGCATCATAAATAACTGAAAGAACAAAAATAAAATACTCTAGATGCAAGTTGTGAAATGCACACCTAATTTAACTTCCAGCCCTAAGAAAAACTACAATGGTGGTGTATAGATTATACAGTAGACAAGAAGCTTATGAGTGCGGATGTGACATAAATTCGCAGATGGTTCCATCAAGTTAAAACTCCTCTTCGACGCTTCTTCCCAGTAGTCTTTGTCTCCCTTGCTGGGGGCGTGGATGTATCTTGCGATTTTCCCTTCTTGATTTCTGCCATTTTCCCAGTATTGGTTGTTTTCTCCTTTACATGATCACTTTCTTTCAAGAACTTCGACGGACTGGACTTTGTCTTGCCTTTACCATTAGCACCAACAGTATGGGAACTTCCCGGACTTTTGTCCTTAGCCTTGGAAGTCTTTCGTGTGTCTTGCTTAGAATGACCAGAAGTCTTCACTGTATCAACATCTTTAGATTTACCTGATGCTTTTGGGGAATCATAAAAAGATTTACCCCCAGAACTTGAGATGTCATCATCGGACTTAAGGTCAGCTTTGGCATCATGCTTAGATTTACGGCCAGAAGTTGTTGAGGTGTTTTTCAGTTTACTGGAGGATGCAGATACATCAGAAATCATTTTGTAACACACTGTACTTCTATAAAAGATGTAACATATACCATGAAAAACTGACTAGAAAATACCAAACCTTTTATGAGAAATCTTCGCCTTTCCATCATTAGTTGATGCTTCAGGATTTGTTTTAGCTTTCTTTGTTTTCCTGATAGGAGGAGGCAGAATATCAACCTCTGAAATCAAATAACTCGCAGCCTTCCAACTGAACTGTCATGTCACTTCTCATTTTTCTCCAAGAAGATAAATTCATAAATATGGAAATCAAAACTTCTTAAATACTGCTCCCACTCGTATCATAATATTATTGCATTCAGAAGTTTAGTTCCTAAACTAACCTTGTATAATTGTAATAATCATGTTTCAAGTGATATTCAAGCTTTTAGTCTGTGTTACAGATAAATTTGACATATCATGGATTAACGTGTATGTGTTCAAAACAAATACTTCATATGTGCTTAAAGAAACTAGTTAATAGTTCATTGATGTATGGGGACAAACGAAGTAGTATGGGAAAGGAACAAGGGAGGAGAAAGAGCTATTTCAGGCCACTCAGCTCCGAGAGTAATAACACAGGTAATTTTCACTAACTAATGTAACTTCCCACATTAAAGAACTTGAATTACAATCAACCCAACTTTTTATCTCAATATTCAAGCAAATAGTCATGCCCACAATCTAACAAACTGGGTATTTATATGATGATATTCTTTTAGACTGGACGTGCTTTCAAATACATACGTTTTTTTAAATTGCCATTAAGCACATTATGAAGTTTTTGAGAATAAAATATCATTAAAGAAAGTAGCCGAGGGTCACAACACTTACATTTCAGAGGGAGTATCAGCACTTGCACGTTCAACTGGTTGCCCCTGCCAAGAAATGGATAGCAAAGATATAGAAAACCAAGAAGTGTGAGATACTGTAAAAAAAATGAAAAGTTACTTACTGCATCCACCCCCGAACCATCTTCAACAAATTCCCACTTCTCATTTTTAAGATATAATACTTCTTCATCTCCATCTTGGTACAATATCTGTATAATATAAAAGCAACAATATATATTAGAACAAATTTCACATGCAAAGCAAATAGAAGCTATTAAACTGCAGAACCTGGATATTACACTGACCTTGTGCTTCTTTCTGACAGAATCAAAAGAATCAACAAAGCCTTCATAAAACCTGAAATTAATAAAGCGCCATCACCAATCACAAGCAGAACACATTCATCAAGTTATAGATAAAATAACCTGAAGGAAGTCTAGGAGACAGTTGAAAGCAGGAAAAATGACATTTTTAAGACAGATTTACACATGCATGTTCTGATAATATTCTTTCACTGACTATAACAAAGGCACTACACCTCAACCTGACAACGCCCAGTTGAAAGCATCTTAATATTGCTGCAGTAGGAGAAGAAAGGCAGCAGAGAAGCTCCTCTTATTAACTACTTTAATACAACACAAAATGTAAGAAAAGCACTTACATGCGATCTTTTGGCCACCAAATTTTAACTTTTGAACCAACCAAATTCTCACCATACTCTATAGTCCCAGATGCCTAACATAAACAACAAATTAATTAGATAACAAAATTAAAGAAATTAAATCTAGTGTGAAGGCATGCAAAATGCATGTTAATTGGCTCTACAAGTCCTAAGATTTGCTCTAAATGGGTCAAGAATATATCATCCGTTTGAGACCATCTTACATGCCACGTGGGATGGCCTATATTTTGTACTTTGTGTAGCTGACACTCGAAGGATGATACACATCATAAACATGGGAAGTCACATTCTGCAATTTTGGGGATATAAAATTCGCAAAAAATTATATATTTATTAAAAACAATCGAAATAATGTGAGAAAAATGTACGAACTTCATGTCAACTTTTTTATTTCTACTATATGTATATGGAAAAAGATGTAATAGATAACTGTAAAATCTGAAGTAATTTAATCTACTGTGGTATCAAAGGTGTGACACTATGAGTTAAAACACTAGAAAAAAATAAGAACTGCAAATGAAATCAATCATCAATCAAACAGAAAATGTGATGTGATGGCGATGCCCGACATTAGATAACATTCGAGTTGTATCAAAAGAATCTGCAAGTACTTACTTTGTCAGTGCTTGGAGTACCCTTTCTCTTGCTACTCATCTTTGGGGTTTCTTCCTGGTTGCCTTCATCTTTAGTTGATTTTCTAGGAGACCTCGGGGAAGCAACCGTGTGCTTTAAAAAGCCGGAAAAGAAAACAGTTAGATGAACAAATAACACGGATCGGGAGAAGTAGCAGTAGCAGAGAATTCAGACTACGTTTTACAGAAAATCTGATTTACCCTGGCATCATCTTTTGCAGAAGATTTCTGCACATCTTTCTCTACTCCAGCTTTTACACGTCCACGTCCATGCCCACGCTTACGCTTGATGTCATATTCCTTCTTTGATGAGGATCCATCCTCCTTTCTATTATTGGAACCCACTGGTTTATCTGTCTCATTTGGCAATTTTTCCTCTGAATGACTTGTGGGGCCACCATCTTTGCTTGCATCTTCCTCAGACAACACTTGATTCTCATTAGAAATCTCAGCAGGTTCTTTTCTTCCTAAGCGCCTCCTCTTCTTCGCTTCTGAGTCACTTGCCCCATCAAATGCCTTGTCAGAAGCAGCATCATCAGACAGTCTCTTTTCTTTAATCAAGTTTTCTTTCTGTTTTTTCCGACCACCCTTCTTAGGGCGACTCTCGTCAAGAAGTTTGGCAGTTGGAGATGGAGACGCAACATTAAGAGCCTCTCTCTCAGATGCATTTGATGGAGGCAGGTCATTCTCCGTCTCTTTTACTTTATCCAAAGACTTTGCTGTCTCAAGAGATGTCCCACCAGGGGGAGCATGAAAATCCTTGTCCTCACTGTCTCGCTGATCCAGCACTTGCTTCATTTCTTTTTCACCATCAACAATATCAGAAGTTTCTATTGAATTATTTGAACAGTTAGGTTCTCTTCCTCTTTCCTTAGAAGCTTGCTCAGGCTTAGGCTCTGAACTAATTGGTTTTCCAGCAGCCAAATCATCAGATTCGGTCTTGGATGTCAATCCATCATCAAGGGCTTCTTCCTTCTTAAAATCTGCACTGGTAGGCATTCCTCCATTACCAAGCTCGCCAACACCATTACTCACAATTGCCTTGTGTGAACTCTTCGCATTGGGATTTTGTTCTTTGGAACTTGTCTCTTCTGTAACATCTTTAGCCACCTGTTCGGACAAAGCCAAAGCATTTACAGATTTATATACCAATAATACTCAGTTCGCATATCTAAGTAATCATCTGAACTTTTTGGTCTAAATTATTACTGCCTCATCAGATATATAAATTTCCAGCATTTCAGGGGAGCAAAAGACGAGTAAAATAATATGAGAACCATACAAGCAGAGTTTTGGAACATTGTCGTATTCCCCTTCAATATGAGGCTCGTACATTTTGTTCCAGTGACTTGTACAAGTCATATAATTTGTTCAATTGACACATTTTGTATTGAAGGTTCCTAAGCCAGATCCTTAACTTAGTCTGGATTCTCTAACCACTCCATCTCTTTTATTTGTTTACATCATTTTACTCAGATATCTGCAAATCAAAGTCGTTGCTCATCTTTGTTATTATTTAAAGAAAAGAAGATGAAGCAACAGGGTGAATGAAGAAGATCCTACGAACATGGTGAACTTTATCCGATAGACACAAATCTCACTCACCACCAAGAAATTCAAGATTGAATATTGAATAGAAAACTCCATTAGTTTAAATCTGGTAACTGTTGTTCAGCCAATGGTTGTTGGGATCTTGGAGGCTGCAGACTAAATTATTGATGTCTCTTGGGTCTAAGACGAGTCCTTGGCTGCAGCGGTTCAGGTGGTAAGACATTTTTAGACACAAAATTCGAGGGCTGGTGGTGGTGAGTGGTGACGTATGGCATATGGTTGGTGGCAAAGCAGAATTCGACTGCTAATTGCTTTCAGTGTGTTGGATTCATTAGGAGAGAAATCAGCTGTAATAAATGCAGTAGTAAACTAGAGAAGGGCTATCATCATCATTTGAAAAAAGAGTTGAACTGACAGCTTAACTAGGGTATTTTTTCCCCATTTTTTTACACTTATTTTACAAAATCAC
Organism: Fraxinus anomala; assembly: GCA_903798345.1. NCBI lineage: Eukaryota > Viridiplantae > Streptophyta > Magnoliopsida > Lamiales > Oleaceae > Fraxinus > Fraxinus anomala. The sequence goes on along the minus strand of CAIGRN010121841.1, from coordinate 9,384 downwards.
TGCATTACCCTTTTCAAGATAAGATGGCAGGGATAAAGCACAGGCACAGAAAAAGATTGAAGCAGCTTAGGTCCCTTGCAACCAGCATTCATCATAACAATTTCACCATGAATATCATTATTTTCCCTATGATTTTTCTTCAGAATGGAAAAAGAGAAGAATAACATAAGACAAAAGTAATGTGGAAGGTGAAGTTTAAAATTCATTTGTACATAATATGCATAAAACTTGGATTCCTGGAAAGTGATCATTATTGAGATGGAGAAATATGACGTGTAAATAACACAAACGGCTAAAGAAGGCTTACAACAAGGAAATCATGAAAAAAACAGTTTTATTTATTTATTCGCAAGTTTGGCAGGTGGACATTATAGCTACCAACAAAAGGGGAAAGAAATTATAGCAATTTGAAAAGAAATAAAATAATTCAGTAGCTTGCCTGAGTTGCCACAGCCAGATCTGGAGAGTCACTAGCAGAACTCCTCTCAGTAACCTTGTATCATCAACTTACTAAGTCAGGACAAAATACTAAAAGCTCGAATTCTAATGGTAAAGTGATTGTTACTGAGATGAAGTATGACAAATGTACAGATCACAAACACGAAGTTAACAGCAAGGAAATCACGAAGAAAAAAATGTAATTCACAAATTTAGCAGACAGGTATTGTTGCTGCAACAAAAGGGAGCAGAAATTGTAGCAATTTGAAAAGGAATAAAATAATTCAGTAGCTTGCCTGAGTTGCCAGAGCATGATCGGGAGAGTCACTGGCAGAATTCCTTTCAGTAACCTTGTATTATCAACTTACTAAGTCAGGACAAAATACTAAAAGCTCGAATTCAAATGGTAAAGTTATTATTACTAAGATGAAGTATGACATGTACGGATCACAAACATGTAAAAGAAGGCACAACAAGGAAATCACGAAAAAAATGTAACTCGCAAATTTGGCAGATGGGCATCATAATTACAACAAAAGGGAGCAGAAATTGTAGCAAATTGAAAAGGAATAAATTCATTCAGTAACGTGCCTGGGTTGCCAAAACCTGATCTGAAGGGTCAGTAGCAGACTTCTTCTCAATAACCTTGTATCATCAACTTACCAAGTCAGGACAAAATACTAAAAGTTCAAATGTAAATGGTAAAAGATGATAGCAAAATATATTATTCAAAAGCATCAAACTGAGATCTATTGCAAAACAACACTAGTTTTAGGATGTCAGAATCTATAGCAAATGCCATAAAAACCAAATTCAACTGCCACATAAATTTCATTCTTTTCAGCACAGAAGCAAATGCACCACAATTGTTGTAGCATAAGGTGTAGAAAAATACGGCTTCTATTACTATTAAAAGAAATAAAGCAATGTGGAGAATTCAGTAAATAGAACTCAGAAAAGGACGGTATAGAAAGAACAAGACCCGCATTCTTGCAAGACAAGAATAACAATGTGAAACTGGACTGAGAAATGTAAAAGAAACAGAAGATGTCATTGTAACAATAACTACAGGAGCTTAGCAATGTTGGTACCAGAAGCATAATGAGGCAAGTAATTCCTGCTTAATCTAAAGATACAAAATATCTGAAAATTTCCACATAGGAGAAGGTAACCATCGATTATAAGTATATGGAAACATACCAACTGGTCGGCATGGGTACTGTCGCTGCTATGACCAACAGGACCATCAGCCTCTTTGCAGATAGAAGCGACAACCTCACTATAATCATCCAAAGAAATCCCCAAAGATTTTACAGTTCGTGTGAGGTAAGGTTTAAGCTTGGCCCCACACTTCTCAAATACTCTCTCCCCCAATTTTATTGCAACTGGCAGAAGCTCCTGGAAGCATAATGTTCATCAGAAATGTACAAAATAGAAAAGATAACAAGTATTAAAGTAAATGCCAGGAAAATTGACCTCGCTGTTACTTTTCACACTGGCCAAAAGGACAGTGAGCAGTTCTGGAGAGATATCTTCACTTTCTTCGAATACAAGAGTCATAATTGTCTCCATGGAAGAGAAGATATTTTCCGGATGATAATCTCTGAACGTTTAATAAAAGCAATATGTCAGCAGTTGAAAGAGAATAAAACCCTATCCCTTTGACACACATGATGAGTAACTGAGAGCCACAAAATAAAATTAATATATATTTTTTTCTAACAAGAAGTTTATCAACGACAAAAATGAGTAGCAGAAACAGAGAATAAGAACGCTTCCATAAAAATATGAAAACTTTAATGCACGTTTAAAACCAATATTTTAGTCCAACAAACAATTGTAAACTATCCAAGCTAGTTAAAACGGGGAAGGCGGAATGCTCAAGTCAGTAAACCATATACAGCTCCAAGCCCCCACCTACTGAAACTGATGATTTAAAGTTTAAACGATATAAAGTTCTATTTATATCACCATATGATGGCCACTAAAACTGGTGAATGGTATGATTTAAAACTGGTGAATGGTATGATTTCAATAATTTTCTCTGGATCTTATTGCGAAAATTAAAATCAAAAATTCGGGAGAGGGTTTGCAGATCAATCAGCTAGACCTAACAATTGTCATTGGAAAGTTAGGGATTAAATGGTAATTTATTGCTTAAAAAAGGTGAAGTTTTGAAAAAGCAGATTGGTTTATTGGCCTGTTGTTTTATTCATTAGCTAAAAGGTAATTACATTATTCATTGTCAATTTCATTTAATATGTAAAACCATCTTTTATAAAACAAAAGGACTTGTTTGGCAAGTTAAAAAAAGGAAAGAGTGTTTTCCTCTTCTAGGGTTTAGAACCCCCCTCTTACGCAGCCAACGCCATCCCTCCTGCACTGGCAATGGAATAGCCCAACTCTGCCACCAGTAACAAACCAAGTAGTTTTCCATCGATTAATTGTAAGAGATAACTGCACGTCCAGCAGTACAAAATCAGCCAATAAATTTTGACACACCACCTAGCATTTCCAACACTTGTCAAGGCATGTTGATGTCCAAAACATGTCAAACACTAACTCGCCGGCACCAGAAACGTGTCCTTGCTTCCTAATATCTACGGAATAAATTTCAAAATCTCCACCACTTGGCACGCTCACAAAGAGACTTAAAACTAATATTCACAAGGGTTCTGATTTCTTTTACTGCCATAGATTTTGCTTATTTCTTCTGAATGTGCTCTTCATTACCCTTAGGTAGAAAATAGGCCTTCTATGCATATTTTGGATACCAAACCTCCACTACAGTCATGAACGAAAAATAAAAAAAATCACCAAATTCTGTTTGTAAAAGATTTCATATCAAATGGATCTATTTTCTCTTCATCTGGGAATGTAGAAAATGAGAAATTGTACATTATAAGCTTTCTCGCATGTATGATCTTTTTTAAACATAATATAAAGATAGTCTAACAAAGAAAGTGATTACGTTATCTCTCATACTTACAAGATAAAAACAAAGATAGTATAATAAAGAAAGTGACTTGGAGCCAGATAACGCTCGCAAAAACGAAGAGGAAAAACAAAGACTAAAAATCACTATAAGCTTTGATAATAGAATAGCTAACATAGCAAAATAAGGACATTATATTGGCGACAAAAGCTGCATTAGAATTGTAACTACTAAGCACAGTTTCGTAAAAATTCCTACCTTATGGCTTTAAGGAAATGTTGGAACATCTCAATGATCATTTGATCACATTCTAGATCCAACATGATGACACAGGACCTCACTTTGGACACAGTTTCCAGTATCATGGCCCTCTTAGCATACGATCTGCTGGATTTGTCATATAAATGTTCAAAGGATGATACAATCAATTGAAAGATATCCTGTATTATAAACAAATGAAGTGTCATGCAGGCCCATCAAGAGGCGAAAAAGAGAATGCAAGTGGAACTCTCGGCACCTTCATTCTCTCATCATCATATGGAGCATCTGGTGCAGTAATTCTAGTTATTTCATTTATGCAAGAAGCTACTGCAACTTTCACATCAATATCTGAATGCTTCAAAAGCTCATCCGCAACCAATGCCTTCATTAATGGAGAGAGAGCAGCTTGCATGGATTTACCAGGTGACTGCTCCACTTTTGAGAGATTATCCTCAGTTTGCTTGAAGCAGAAAAAAGAGGAGAAAGGATTATTGCAATATGTCAACCAGCTAATAGACTAGCAGAGAATAATTCTGACCACATTATGTTCCAAATTGAAAATTTTATGGACAGTATAAATAATTTGCAAAAATAAAAAACTTGCATGTATGTAAAATAGGAAGCAGACTCGTTCAGAAAATTGATGACAAAATGAATGTCACAAGTTTTACATATCCCAAAGTTTGCAGGTTCCAGAATTGTACAAACAAACTTGAGAGATAGGTCCTGAAAGGATAAAAACTAAAAGCAACAATCCAGTTTCAGTTTTATAGGCATGATATTATTGACACGTGCAGCAATTATGTTAACATGTCACCGAATGATTATGATTTAGTTCAAAGCACTGAGTGGGTTTCATATCAGTAGTTGATTCCTTAAAATCTACTTAGAAAAATATTAACTGTACTACAATAAAAAATGATAATGGGAGAGAAGATGCAATGCGTGATAATAGAAGAAGCAATTGGTCAGAATGAACTCCTGTCGAATTAAGTTTCCGTTGGAATTATTCAATGAGAACAAGAAATTAAGCATAACAACATTGTAACAGTAATAATAGGCCAAAAACTATATTTTTTAACAGAAATAAGAAACCAAGCACTGTTTGTGGATCCAGAAATCGACAAGATATATGTTGGGGCTCACATCAAGCAAAGACAGGAGTTCATCAACAGATTCTGGAGGCTGAAGAAGCCTCTTCCCAGCAGCCGCCAGTTCTTCTTCCATCTTTTTATCTGAACAGTTTTTGGGGAAGACTTTATCAGATCTCTTCACGGAAAAGGAGAGAACTTTTAATTGCAATTCAAAAATCTAGGCACCATGGAAACAATAGATATCAAAGACGAAGATATAAAGTTATATGGAGAGAGACTTACGATTGTTTGTGCTATTCAGGAAGGAAAAACAAATCTTTGAAACCCTAGAATAGCAGCAAAACCCACAGAGGAACCAACACGACCTTCCGGAGCAAAGCTACTGGCTCTCTTTCGTTTTTTAATTTTTTCTTATTTTCTTTTGGGCTTTACAAGGGAAGTACCAACATTGTCTCTTGGTCCCAATATATAGCCACTGTTTGACCCCCTTCTTCCTTCCTTTTATTTATTTATTATTTTTTTTTTTTTAAGGAAAAATAAATTTTGAAACAGTTATTTTTTAGAAAACATATAATTAAAGAAATAAAAATTTAGTTTATGTGTAAAAATATTTTGTAGAAAAATGTGTGATTAAAGGTAAATTTTAAAAAAACGAGTTTTTGGAAAATGAAGCCCAAACATGGACACAGTAGTAATAGCAAGTTGCATAATAATATTCTAAAATGAGTAAAAATAGTATGTATCTCTATTTTCAATACACTGTTACTATTACATAGATCGATAATTAATTATACCAGGAATTAAGAGCATACTTTTTGTTTATTTCATTAAATTCAGCTATAACTTGTCTTTGAAATAGATGTACATGATTAATCAATGAGTTTACTTGCTCAATTAATTTTACCTTTCATTTATTTTTCACCTAATACTAATATATTTTATATTTTTATACTAAGAAGATCAACAATACATACCAATTCCTCGACTTCTTCATGTATATAAATAAGGCACGTCTCTATTGTCAGTATATTGGTATGAATATATTTCGATTTTAGAACCTCATCTTGACTCACAAAATGGGTTGGTACAATAATGACTTTTTTCATTTACTATAATCTTAAAATGTTCCACAATTATGTGAAAGTTTAATAAAATTCATGCTAGATTGGAATTTTTCCATGGATAACATGGAAAATAAAAATTAGCAGAGAAGGAAGTTTTACTTACAAGAAACGCAAAAAGGAATGTCGAGAAATGTTGCTGGAGACTTGAAAATGTATCATTACTCTTATAGCTAATACTTGCATGTGAAGCCAACTATCAACAGTTATGAGCACAATTTTTCAACTTTCCGTGAAGTAATCGTCGTATGGGCAATTAATAGCCCGTGTCCAAGTAAGTCACGCTATTATACTTTATAAATTATTGCTAATTGAGTGCATTTCTACCTAAATTAATGTAATTATATTAATTGTATGTGAAATTCGAACTTGAATGCAATGGCGTGAAAAATGACATCTTTAAGATAATTTAGAATTGGTTAGGAGCAATTAAAGATTAATCGGATAGCACAAAAGTGATAAAAAAAAGTATTAACAGAGCAATCAGAAGAGAAATCGTAAGTTTTAGGATTGAAAATAAACTTTTAGAAAGTTTGGAGATAATTTTTACTTTTTCAAAACTTGCAGAAGACCAATTTTTGGATGATTAGGAAGTTTCAGGGACCAATATGGAAGACTTTAGAAGTTTCGGCTTCAAAATTGAAGAGTAGGATAGAAAGGACAAAAAATATGGAAGACTTTAGAAGTTTCGACTTCAAAATTGAAGAGTAGGATAGAAAGGACAAAAAATATTTTTTCAGGGACCAAAATGTAACATTGCAGAACCACGGTCAATCGCGATGAACGGTGGTTCAGGCTGACTACTATTTGTCGCGGTCCACTGCGGTCGCCTACTTGCTATGTAATGTTGATCTTTTTTTGTTTTCTTTCACTTCTTTTGATCCATTTTGACTCATTGTTTAAACACAACTCATGAATTCTTTCACCCTATACTTAGATCTCGCTTATGTCCTCAAAAGGGGGGTTACAATAAAAAAAAATAATAATAATAAATATTAGAGGGGGAAAATGGTGAGAATGAAGGGAAATGATTCAAGAAATTGGCTTTGGAAGATTTTGCTTGGAATAAGGAGTTTCTTGGTGCAAGATTATTCACTTTTCTTCCTTTTTTCCTTTAAAATTCGGTGATGTACTTAATTCCTTTCTTTTACTTTTATTCTAGAATTATGTCTAAATAATCTGATTGTTAGGACGAACAAAATAACTTGATTATGAACTTTTAATTTCATTTCTCAAAATTCTTGGATTTAATTCTTCCATGGGTTGATTTTACTTCTATTCTTTATTGTCTTTGAAGTAATTAACAATTATTTCATTCAACCGTGAATTTGTAATAAATCAAGAGGCAAGTTATAGATTTAGACTATATAGTAAAATTCAACAATTGGATAAAATATTGAAATATACTTTTATTATTGTTGCGGTCATGAATTGAATTCCAAGGTGATCTAATATGGTTATTTGAAGCTTTTTTCTGATTCACGGAGAGATATAGTGAATTGATTCGACTAGATACGATTTATTTGAACTCGATAGATGTAAATTAATAAATTCTACCAGATACAATTTAAAGAATCGAACTCGAGAAGCGAGATTCAAGAGGATGACTCTTAAGAATTGTCACACATAAATTAAAAACTTAATTGCTACTTGCGCATATTTTTAGTTTTTTTATACTTATAATATTTAAGTTAATAAAAATTCAATCTTAATTGTTTTATTCAAAAAAAGAAGTTAGAAATAGTTTAACCAATATTTAAATATATAATTCCCATGAAAACGATAATTCGGACTATTTGATTCAATTTTTTACTTATTAACGATATTATACACTTGCAATAAAGATTAAACCACATGAAACCCATGAAGCAACCACAACGGGTGATGCAAAATCGAGAATTGCATTGCATCACTCTTCGGATTTGAGAAACTAAATGTAACATCCTCCACCACCTAGAAGAATATGCACATGTCGAGGACCATAATTGTGAAAGGTCACTGGTACTCTAAAAAGTTGAAAATAAAGGCAAGCACTACTTGTTGTGGAACCTTGCCCTCAAAAGAGGCATGGAATCATTCATTTCTAAATACAAAATACTAGGTGAAATAATATCCTCGTCAAACAATATCCACAATATGAACATTGAGGCGAGGAAACGGTGAAAAAGATGTAAAACAATTGGCAAAATTTGTTACATGACATATTAATTACGTTGGAAAACAAAAAGTTCAATAGAAGTTTTTGTTGAATTGTATGCTCATGTAGTATATTTTATTGTGGTAAAATAACATTTTATAATAAATGAATTGTGATTTTATTTATTTATCGTATTGATTTAATATTGAACATGAAAATTAAAGTTCATATGATCACTTGCGAGAATAAAAATTGAGTGATTATATTGAGAAGCACGATGTGACATAATTTATTCACAAACAATACATAAAGGTTGGCATCTTATACTGGAAGGCAGTAGTGTTGACGGATTCACTATTCATGTTTGTGATTTGTCATCAACGTATAAATAATTAAAGATGACACTAATATTCGTATAATAGATTGAACCGACATTTTATATCATGACCGTGCGAAGAATTAAATTTCACTTAATTGTCGAGTATTTTATTTAAATCCCTTGTAGTGTTGTGCATATCTTTTCACGAGTTTAATAGTTTTTTGATTCATCAATTGGTGAGATCAATTTGATTGGTCAATTATCTCGATGAGTTTGGAGTTTGAAAGTGAGCGAAGTATACCATGCATGAATTTGTATCGAAAATTGTCGTTCTGAAAATTGGTAAAGTGACTATTTAAACATTTTCTGTTGAACAGTTAAAATTTTGAGCTTAGTTAAAATAATTAAAAAAGATTTGGACTCAATTGAAATTGCTTTGAAAAGTTAATTGTATTTATAATTGAAGTTTTAAGACTACACTCATAATCAAATACGTTATGTACTAATTGGACTTAGACTTGGAATTCTTATTGCATATGAATTGAAACTCATTCGGGTCTCCATAAATAGATATTAGATGGAACAAAAAATCCTACTAATATCGAATCCTCCATAAATAGATATTAGATGCAACTCAATTTTTCAAATTACAATTAAAACTAAAATTTACAATGAAATGTTAAATCAAATTTATAACAATTCAGCATAAAAAAATATGGTAACAATGAAACTTTTGTCACCGTCAAACACCTTTTTAAAGCAAACAATCATTATTTTCATTAATAACTAAGTGCGTACTTCCAACTAAAAAAATACTCATAGGTAAAATATTAGATAAGACAAAAAAAACCACTTTTATGTAAAAACTGCTAATAAAAATAAAAATTAGTTCTGATAAGACAAAAAAAAATCACTTATAAAATAAAAATCTATTCGAATTCTTGGGACAGAACAAAATAATAATAATAATAATTGGCCAAATGAATAAATGTATATGGCCTTACGGGTTCAATTAATTATGGGAAAGAAAAAATAAGCAGCTTTTGTTCTTCAATTTGAATAATTTTTCAATCTAATTA
>CAIGRN010121839.1:0-13124 GCA_903798345.1 Fraxinus anomala | reverse complement strand
GGGGGGGGGGGGAGAGAGAGAGAGCATTAAATGGAAAATACTAGTCCCTATGCCATCCACCATGCCCCATATTAAAAGGAAGTGGACAAATTTTGATTAATTTGAGAAATAGATAGGCAGCATTATCTTTCGGCTTTGCTTATATCTGGATGAATAAACAAAAACATTTTTGTCACTAGGTCAAACCAAAAGGGACTTTCAGTTTTGCTTTTAACTTGTATGAAGCCTAAAGATGTCAAAATGAGAATTGTCGAAAGAATAGCTAGCAAAAATTAGAATTAGAAATAATACAAAGTTAAGTAGCTTCAAGAATCAGAATCTTACTTGATGGTAGAGTACTCCCAAAAGATCAAATGGTACCTCCAAGCCCATAGGAACCTACAACAGAATCGTGCTGATTTATGCACCCGTAAGCATGCTTCCGGTGACATAGTGTGAAAGCAAAGACGAGCATAAAGTGATTTAAATGCAATTACTGGATTAATAAGGAGCTAAAATAGAAATAGAATGTAAAAGTATTTACTTTCGATTTTACAAGACATCTTGGAGCATTCCTCAAACATTCGGCAGCTACTCCTCCATATGCTCTAACCAATCCTCCAGTTCCAAGTTTGATTCCACCAAAATACCTAAACCAAAGAGAGGAAACATAAAGTGAAGCATGAAGCAAATATTGCAGACCTTTCAGCTAAAATGATTTCTGAAGTTTTGAGCAAGAGGCAACAATGAAGGATTATCGACTATAAGAGGAATCGAATTATAGCCACGAGCAAAATAGGCATCTGAAGTTCCAGATCATCTTTAAAATATGTTAAATCGATAAAAGAATTTAATAACTTACACCACCTTTCATCAATTGAAATATTGGAGCCCGTACCTGATAATGACAACCATAACTCTATCTATGCCAGAAGAGACAATTGCAGAATGTATTGGCTTGCCAGCTGTACCAGATGGTTCACCGTCATCGTTACTCCGATATTGATCTCCAACCTAGAATTAAGGACCAATTAAGTTTGTGGCATTATATAAAGAAAGACTATGATATTATGTTTCACAAACAAGAGCCCATACACTCAGCAAGATTCCCATCTATTGACAGTGATTTCAGAACTCCAAGAAGATAAACCAAAGAAAGGGAACAGATATGGTCACTCATCCTTACATTTAATTATTATAGGTACAAGTTAAAAGAATTTTGTTGAGTAAACCTAAAAATGATTACATTCACACTGAGTATGGTTAAAGGAAATATATTAATATGAAGTGTGAAGGCCACATAAGAACAAAAAAGTGAGAAAAAGACTCAGCCAAAAATATAACTAATTTGAATAAGAGGAATCATTCTTCCCATAGATCACTTTGCACCAAATGATGCATGAATATCTTTCCAAACACATACATCAAAAGATGAGTCAGAAATGCCTAACTGAGCTACCTACTAAGATACACCATCTAGGCAGGGAATAGTTTTTTGATACTGCCAAGAGCAAAAACTACCGAATGCAGAATACAGAATCTCAAAGCAAATCTTTGTCAGAGCATCACAATAAAGGATTTATGTAACCTTGCCCTAACTTCTTAGTGCTTAAGGCCTTCCTTCTTTTCCTCGTACTGTCACCAATCAAGATAGCCCATGCACTGCCTTAGACAGTAAAGAAATGAAACCTTTTTAGGAGAAACTTTCTCCAAACACATATCGATGGAAAGGTACAGTGCATTTCAATATAATCTGTGTAGATTTTTTACTTAAGGTTTCAGCTCGGTTTCATGTCCAATATCTGAGTAACAAAGTGGAACAACAATTGTAGAAGTTAAGTATTAGTTAGAAATATGTGTTAAAATTAATAAACTGCAACAATTTTATGTCAAATGCAATTGATAAAAGAATATGTATCTCAAAATGTTGAAACTTTAATGAAAATGTTGGTAATGCTGATTGGAACTTTTTAACAACTGGTTGAACCTGAGATGAAAGAAGCCACGAACAGTATTATTACAAGCCAGGCATGTCTTACATATACAGATCTTGGTGTGGTTTGGAACGTTAGCAACACATTAGGCAGCTCAATCAAGGAACCAAAATCCAGCTAAATGAAGTCAGTTCCCTCATTCCTTTCTGTAATCGCTTAGTCTATATGTTGACAGTAGGTTTGCCACATCATGATCCACCATACATAATTATCAACAATGCCAGAAAGCAAAGTATGATATAATAAGTTCAAAATACTATTCTTACTATTGTGGATTCTCTTACTATGGCATTAAGCAATTATATTCATTGCCCAAAACTTGACCTACCATTAAATGGATTTGACATAGCTTGCAGAAGTTTCTTTTTTATACACTGCAGTTCTAATCGAGTTCAACTAAAACAGACTGTCAATAATTTCTCTCAAAGAAAGGGAATAATTATGTAAATTAGTTTGGTATCTTCAACTAATTGGGAAGCTTAGATAACAAGCTAAAAATTGCAAAAGGAAACTAATTATTGTAGCATTCGAATCATATGTAAGAGAACCAAAATATAAATTTGCATATACCTTGTAAGCCCAGCAATTATGAGTGGCACGTGGATCGCTAACCTGAATACCAAGAGCCCACCAGATAGAGAAGGAAAATAAAATTAAGTGCTGTGACTCTTTTCCATTCAGCAAATCAAAACTAACCCACTTCGAGCGTCATATACAAATTCTACATAATAAATTTGGGAAATTTTGAATAAAAAAAATGATTTAACTGTTAATTACCTCGGAAAGGAAGGAAAAAGCGGAGCGTTCATCGGAAACGGGCCCAGCAATTGCAATGAATTTACTCTTCTTAATTTCCTTCTGGAAAGTGACTCTTTCTTTTAGAGTTGTGAATTCACCGCCGCCCCGATTATTATTATTGGGGTTAGAGGAAGAAGGACTACTGCTAGCGGTGACCATTGCTCTCTTAATAATAATAGAATCAGGGAAACAAATTGGAATTACTGAGTTTTTGACTGGAGATTGAGAGAGAAATATGAATCTGCAGCATGACATTGGAATTACATTTGAACAAGGGCCGGAGCCTTCTATAATCAAGGGTATTGCTATATGTGACACCCTGTGTACATTTCCCACACAATAAGGGTTCACGAATTTTTTACTAGACGTTGGCCTCCTCTTTCGTGAGGGGTGATATACAAATAGCAAACCACATATCATCACTCATGCTACATAACATATACGTCATTTTTTACGTTGTGTCACGTGACAGCACATCATTGAACAGTTTAAAAAAAACATTTTTCCGTCCATAACTTTTTGAGTTCTAGTGAAAAGTACGCAGTGATATCAACAAACAATGTAGGCTTAACATTAATTTATGTACAATTTATGGATCGGTAGAAAAGACGGATATTCTTCTAGTTTGAGCGTTATAGTGTGAGAACGTAATAATTGATGATATTATCTATAAATTATAATAAACAATGCATCCGTTCCTCTTAACTTTTGAAATCCAAAAGCTGATTTTGAACTCGTCAATTTTATAAAAGTGTTTGTTCTAACTCCTTAAAAAATTAATTATTAATTATGACAGCTTTTTCTATAAGAAGCTGATGAAAAAATAGAAGTCCACGGCCCTATAAAAGTAGAAATGCCACAAAATGCGAAGGTACAGATGCAGATGGCATTCAAAACTTGCCCCCTCCACAGGAGAAGAATGAGGCTGAAAAAGATTAGCAGCCAAAAATGCAGGGGAATAGTAGAAAGGCCCCCGAGAGCTATTATTGATACTCATTAATTATACAATTATTTGAAATACAAAATGCCTTGACAATTTACAACCTACTACTTATCGTCAAAATTCAAACTACCCAAAAAATGTTTTGAGTTGCTCTTGCTGATTGTTTGTTCCCCCTTTGGAGTGAACAAATCATGACTATTCCCAAAAGGGTAAATCAGATTACATTCACTTATCTGCTTCTACAATTATCAAACTCGGAAATTATCTACTTCTTGCAATTGTTTTAGTATTACAAAGTCTACACCAGGGAGTTCTGATTCTCAATGCCCCCCCACTAACGAGTGTTGAATGCAATGAGAGAGAGACACCTGAGTCCAACAAAACCACTTATGGACGATAAGAGCTAGACCCAAATAAATAGTCAGATAGGTCCTCCGCGCTAGAATCCTTGGTGCTATCCGTACTGGAACTAGCATCTGATATGCTGAAAATGGAAGAACTATCACTTGATGAATCGACAATATGATTTCCTTGCATTGAGTGAAATCTCCAGCCATCAGAATCCAATTTATGGTCGTCAGTGAAATCATTGGCATAATGGTGTCTTTCAGACCAATGGTGCAACGTCTCAGATTTTGTCTTTGAGTTTCTTTTCTTTCCACTGGTACTAGAAGAAATGGCTTCCATGTTCCTTTTTGTTTTACCATCAGAATACACACTGTCGTTCCTCACCAAAGATAGACCACGAGGAGTGTGCCTATAAGAATAAATACCTTGTTTGAGCAAATATAAAATAATTAAATTTTTTTATTAATAATCAGTTGACCAATTAGAATTACCTTGCATAGAGAAGAATGTATGCCTCTTCAGATAGCACAGTCTCTAGGTCCACAGGGATTACCTACACAACAAAACACTTCTAGTGAGCCATTCAGTCATTAAGAGACAGAAATACCAACTAAAGCAAGTTTCATGCCATTTTTTTTTCCCTTTGTTACTCAAAAGGGTTGAAAAACTTCAATGTATTCCAAAAGAATAATACAAGATATTTGTTTCTGACTACATCAATAGCAGACGTGAAATGACAGAGAGGCACTCAGACATCCACCTGGAGATTCAAATCCTGTTCAGCCATGTGTGCCTTCTTGTTCAAGGTTTACACGGTACCAATTACAACAAGATCCTGAATCTTAACATATTCCAAATACTCCACCACCCAAAAAGAAAACTAAAAAGACAGCAAGTGGGAGGAGGGGGGGCAGACACAGAGATATGAAAACATCACCAAGTCAAAATCACCTCGGAAGACAAATCGATTGAGTACCAAATAGTCTGTATTTATATAGAACCTAAACTACCAACAGACGAGAGTTTCCAATCTGTGAATTCTAAACAGTAAAGCATATACTTTTCAAAATAAATATTTTGTTTAGTTATGATGTTAAAAACCATTCGATTTGGCTATTGTTTGACTTCAACAACAAAATACAGTGTCTTGACATTCTCTGGTAATGAGAAAACCAAGGAAGCAATATTCAGATTTCTAAGACAGCAGAAATAGTTGATAATCTGTTATGTTGGATTTTTCATTGCAAGCAAGCAACAGCAGAGAGGTGCTGTGTTAAGCAGAGAGGGATGTAGGCGGCAGGAAGGAGAACTGGGGTTGAATAAGCTGGGCAAATTTTCTCTGAAGAGCATGATTGGTGCCATTTTCTTCTTGTCTCCTATCTTATTCTACTTTCTGTTGGCAGTATGCAAACATTGAGAACATGTTATGTTTCTGGTTAATCTCAAAAGTGAAGGCATGTCTTTCAACAAGTAGGTATTGCAATCATCTAGCGAACTCAAGTGCCAAGGGTTACGTCTTCCGAGAATAAATGCCAGTGTAATCAGAAACAGGGATCTCGCAATGTCTAACTTCGTGTAAGAAGATAAAGTGAGAAAATAAAAACAACTTGAAGTACAAAAATAAGAAGGCCAAGCAGAGGTAATACATAAAAACATACCCTGCTGTCATCAATTCTAAACCAATCTCCCTGGAAATTTTTAATATAACTTATGTAGTGACCACTGTATGCAGCATTCATCATATCCAAGTGAACAACCACTGCAAAGAGACTATACACAGGGCATTTATCACTTGTTCCACACATAAATGGAGCAAGGTTCAGAACCTCCGGAAACTCGATGAGCTTCTTTAGTTTTCCTAGGTTTCCTGACTGGAAAAACAAAGACGTAGATATAATTAGAAAACATAAATAGCATAGAAAACACAAGGTAACTAAAACACGAGTTACCCGAAATCGCTTCAGAACGATTGTAAGAATGTTAGGAGCCTCAAGTACAGTCAACTGCTTCTTAGCTTTCTCGTAAGATTTACATCTGCAATGACAACATCACAGAATCTATTAACTAAAGAAAATACCAAATGTAATATAGATAACCCATTCTGTAGTGGAATTCACTGACCATAAAGATATAGCACAAGGATCACGCCTTTAAGATATAAAAAATAAAATAAAAGAAAAAATTGTATATGAAGGTGATCTTGATCAGGATGCCATGACGGCAATACATTATGAGAAATAAATTGCAAGAGCCGCAACTCCAATAAGTTTTAATTGAATTGGGAAATGAACAAACCTGCTGCACTTGTACTTGTCATCTCCACCAAGTGTTTCGGATGCTGTGAATTGTGCAAGAGCCTCTTCAAGAGAATCAATATCCCCGTCTATCTCCACGGTAAGATCCATAAGTCGGTCATACTGCTCAAATCTCCCTGAACACTTCATGCACTTAATCTGGTATGTCCACTCAACACTAGTTAGTAAAAGTCCACGACAACAAAAATTAGTACCAAAAACCAGATTCAGCCTTTTTCTGATAAAATTCTTCAAAAATTTTATTAACTTTTCAACTGGTTGAACTTCAATTTCAACCACAATTTCATAGGACCCACAACTTTTTATCAATTTTTCAACCACAAATTTCATCACATTTACCAAAATTTGTTAAAACTTCTATCAAAAGCTTTGTCAAACAACTCCTAAGTTTTCTGACGAATTGACAATGGTTTATTAGAAAAAATCAGTCCTGTTGACGAATCATCACGAGGACAAACCTTGGATCGAAGATAACCACCAAAAGTCAGACCTACAAGTGTTGAATCTTCTGCAAATGGGCCAGTAACCCCAGCTTCTTCAAGGCATATAGATTGCATTGCATCTACCGTATATCTGATAGTGCAGAAACATAATCGTAGTCAACATATTTACTTGCAAACTTCTTAAACCAAAATTGAAACTGCTTCGCACTATATACCTCAAAAACTCGTGGGCATCTTCTTCTCTTCCATGACTAAGATGACTTCCAATCTTTTGTAATTGAGACAGTATCCTAATTGGAGATAAAGGAGATCTCAGTTCCTGTCCCTTTAGAATCAGACCTTCGAACTCACAAATGAAGCACCAATCCTTCTTGCAACCTGAATCATTGTCAAATAGAATAAGCACAAAAAACAAGAGTAAAAAAGATTAAAATATGTGCAGGTCTATCAAGTAATTATAAAGAGGAACTTGCATGCTTTTGAGTGGAACCCTTGAAGAAGATAAGAAGAAATTGGCCGAGTAAAAGCCAGACACTGAAGCACAGCATTCGCGTAGCAGCTGCAAAAAGAATTAAGAAAGTTGCATTATATTGAAGACAAGAAAGAATGAAACACATGCTGGCCACATTTCGTAATTTAAAACCCAGTGCATGAAACACAGATATGACCACATATATCAAAATTTCTCCTGAAGTTCTGTCCTGGTATGTTAATCAAACAACATAAAAGGAGCTAAATTATAATGATTTTCCCTTAATATATGTTCCTAGATTATCATCATCAGACTAAACAAGCGAAAAAATAATTATATCGAACATGTAAGCCTATTTGTACAAGTCAATCTTCTCCACAGTGCTAAGTTTTGTCACATTGAGACTTTGTCCAAAGCATTATGCTTTGAATTCTAAAAGCTCCAAGAATGAAGTCCAAAGTCAAATTCACTGAAGAAATGAAGTGTCCAAAATCCAACATGAACAAGGCAGCAAGGACTCTTGATAAACAACCACTGTGGAACTGATGTGAAATTCTTCATATAGCTGCAAGCATACAGTGTGCTTGAAATAGTTACAAGCATTTATCAAGCTTAAACAGATAGTGAACATAAAACCCAATCTCAATGGAAAATCCTGTGCATGATTTCTCACCGTGCAACATAATTTATTTTAAAAAACAAAAAATTATGTATCTTGCAATCAGCCAAGAACTATGAAAAGTGTTATGATATGTAAAAGGAGATAAAGATGTTAAATAGTTCTGAAGTCCAAAGTACAGCACCTAACATTTTGCATTGTATTATTAATCAAGGCTTTTAGTTTAATCCATTTATTTTATGCACTGATGTTTCAGATTTATATTCTTTTAATCCAAGACTAATAACGACTTAGTTGTTCAACTTAAGTATCAGAAACAAACAATTGGCTAGTATTAAGAGATTCTTAAGTCATAAATTTGAAGTTGACTAAAAACTTCCACTATTTTGAGATGGAACACATCCACCAGGTTTAGAGAACTTGGAATAAACCATTTGAATTACATGCACTAAGAACACCAAATCACACGTATGATGCTTTATACAGACACAGCTACCTGTTTCCACAGTTCACAAGGCCAAAAGGGTGAAGTTCCACATCATAAAAGTACAATTGCGTGAACAGCTGCGGAGAAAATATGGCCTGTTAAAAGAAAAAAGGATCAAGGGAACATCATGTAATGAATAAAACCTTGCAGCTTCAAAAGTTTTAAAAAAACAAATAAAAAGTAACCTTCTGGTTATTATTTCCTCTAGAGTCCTTCCAATTGCCAACTGTGTAGGACTTTGACTGATTTGGCACTCTAAGATGCTGCTGTACGAAATTCCACATTGATGTTTTCAAACCTTTGTGAGCAGGTTGAGACGACGTTCGGGCGCCTTCAACTTCCGAAGGCGAAAGATGATGACTCTCGGTTCTTGAAGAGATCTTTTGATAATCACCTGAATCCGTAAAAGACGTCCTCCTCTCAGTAGCATTGCCTAGTCGTGCTTCATTTTTCCAATGTCCACCTGAAGATGACTTCCTTTGTGACCTCTTCATCTCTAAAGTTGATATTTGATTATTGTCAGGACCCCTAAAAAACTTAGACCTCATTTCTTTACTACTGGATAGGTTTGCTTCATTTTCCCAATGTCCAGCTGAAGAAGATGTCCTTAAATAACTAGAGTGTTGCAAATTCCTCAACTCAGTTGCACCTGAGAGAAATTCTTCTGAAGCAGCAACATCATCGGTTCTTTTATCTTTGAAGCTTGTAGAATGGAAGCCTTCATCAATTTTATTAGCTGGCATCTTTCTGATCCTTCTAGCACTGTGGTTGTTGTTTACTGAATAAACAGTAGAATTCAAAGTGGGTGGGCTAGATAACTCTGCATGGTCAGAAACCGAGGTAGTCCGATACGTGTCCGAATTAATACTTTCAGAAGTCTCGTTAGCTGACCTGATCGGCGTTCCAGTCTGGAGAACCTCACTGATGGAAGCATCAAACGACGTTTCACTTTGATTTGTCGAAGAAGAGAAGCAAGGCAATGAGGTACTTGCAGAACCAGAATCAGTAAGCAACTCTGTGGAATCTGAGAAGACTTTAACTTGATCTTTTGCATGCATATCAAACTGATTCTCTGAAGCTGATTCCACTCCACATTCATCTTCCTTGCTAGCATGCATTATAACCGGTGACCGACATTCATCCTTATGACCTTGTCTCCAGTGAATTATTTGACACTTACCAGAACTAGAAAACAATGAAGTTATAATGTAAAAATAACAAAAATGAATAAGATCTGGACTTCACTTCATATCCCCTCCTAGAATATATTTGTTTTCAGTTAAGAAAGTTGCAACAATCAAAGCACTACAAATTGGAAGAGTAAATTCAATTTGAAGGTGACTAGAAGAAGCCATGCTTTGCCTACTCATGCAGCGCAGAAGTCAATCATTAAGGACAGCCTATTACTAATAAGTGATATAAGAAAGTAAGAACCAATAAAGTCCATCTACTCAGTGTTCTGCACTTTCTATATATAGAAAAAAGAAGATCGATCTAATGGGTCACGGCATGAGAAGCAAAATTAATAGAACATTGTATTTTATGTACCAAAGAGATGAGTTTTCTTTCGCCCTTCTTACGTCCGCTTATTGAGAATAGATGGGTTACCATGATTTTCCCAGTGCAAAAAGTTATTTTCAGGCAATTAACATAAATATCTTTAGTTAAACATGTGTTACCTTGATGCATTTAGAGGTTACATTTCTATAACGAAGAATCTTCAATTTTCAAAATCCGTGCTTCTTTGTCGAAGTGCGAAGTCTCAATGGTATCTACAACAAAATCAATTAATAATTTTTGACTGCTTTTTGTACCAATCATGGAAAGTACTTTAGTTGTTATAGCTATCACGTTTCCTTCTTTCATGTATCAACTCATCTCTCAATTAAGACCAAAAGTGGTTAATAGATCCCACGTCAAACAGTAACAAAATTTTATTTTACCATTCAACTCTTCTACAATGAACATGAATTCCTTGTCCCACCACCCAAACTTGCCATTAGACAACACGGAAATCACGCCCCAAATTTTTGACAGAAACTTTGCCCAGAAAATTGATCTCCAAAGACCTTCCTAAGTCCAATAGTAAAACATATCTTTCGATGTAATGTCTCTCAACATTTTTCTTCTTTTAGCTTTGGCAATGCACGAGTTTTAACAGCTAGAACCCCACAGTGACAGTTCAACCTAATAAATATATGTCCTCCTTGACCATAAAGGACCTATATTTCCTTATAAGTAATCCTTCGCATATTCAAAATACCCTGAAGGAGCATACCAACTATCATACTATCCTAACCTAGATTTCAGGGATATCCTCAGAAAACAGCCCTATTTCTTATTTTAAACATCGAAAATTGAGAAAATTCATCCATTAACCCATGCGTATACAATTCCAATCAGCCATTCAAACACGAAATAATGGTAAATATCATTTATGCATCAAATTCTAATAAACTCATTATGTCCCCCCACCCCCACCCCACCAACACGCACACACACAAAACTCACCAGTATCTAACTGCTTTGCACTGAGAGCACCGAGTAGTGGTGGGGCAATAGCAGACAGCACAGTAATACCTATCTTCAACTTGTGGAGCCGGCCTTTCGACCTGTGGAAACGGCGGCGGCGAATTATATGTTTCGACTACTTGGATTTTGGCAATTTCCGCATCTTCTTTCGAGGCCATGGCCACCAGCCTCAAAATCTCGCCTTTCTTCGCCGCCGCATTTTTCCACTTCTGGCCTACTACGAAACCGAAAATCAGTAAAATCGCGACAATTGCTAGCATTTATTCAGTATTCAGTTGATTAACCAGCGCCGACGATTAGAACCGAACTGAAGAGAAATCCTAAGAACCGGATTTTCTTGCTACACATAGACTTCAGTGTTGCGAGGAATTAGAATAATTTTGCGTGAAGCAGTGGCGACAGAGGTGGTGGCACCGGTGAGTTGGGGAGGGGTAAAATGGTGAACTGAAAATCGAATTTGACAAATTTGGACGAGTTAGAATTGACGGGAGAATTTTGTAGTGGATGACTTACGAAAGACGATATAGACTTTAAAAAGAATAAAGTGAGAAAGTAACATAAGACAGACCATTTGCATTGGTGCGAATTTTTGCCCAAAAGGAAATTTAGAAACAGACAGCTTCGACCACACTTTTTCTTATACCTCGTTTGGCATAATTTTTAAAATATCGAAATGAGTTTCTGAGACTCAAAAATAGCTTTTAAACATATTTGATTAATTTTATGAAATTATATTCTTTACTTAGAAAATTTTTTAGAAAAAATTGATTCAATTTTACTTTCTTTAAGAGTACTTCTAAAATAAAAATACTTTTAAAAATTAGTTTCTAAATAAAATTATGATAACTTCTTTCAAAAGTTCGAAGACAAAAGTAAAAACAAAAACCAATTCAAATGGGCACCTAATGGCTGTGGAAAATTTTGGGGATAAAAAAAATGTAAGTACAAAAATTTTAAAAATTAGATTTGCATATAAATGACTAGAATTTTTATTTGATTCAATTTTAGCTTTGGTGGGTAAGCACATCAACGCAGGGCCAGCCCTGGCCTAAGTTGCCTTGGGCCTCAATTTTAATTTTTTAGGGGCCTTAAAAAATTGAAATCCCAAAAATTCAATTAAAAAATTCCTTTTTTTTAAGGGAAAAAATCATAAACCAGGGATTAAGTATGCATAAATCATTTTTCAAATAAAAATGATTTTCGGTAGAATCGAGATTTTCGGTCACAATTCGAAGAACGTCATCTCCGATCACAGATCAATCAGTGGTAGAATCAAGATTTCTGATCACAATCTTTGTACGTAATTTTTTAGTGGGTTGAAGTTTCAATTGAAGGTTCCAATATGGGGCCAAAGACTGAGAAAACACGTTTCCATTGTCGGTGCCAAGAATACCCATTGTCATTGGTATGTTATGCTATCAATTCAACATTTTATGGTTCTAATATGTTTTCATAATTTGTGGCGTGAATTGAAAACATTTCTATGCATAATCAATAAAATCTATGACGTTAATTACATTGATAGCACATATATAATATCGTAGATAATTCTGTGGCGTACATGAACTCGTAATGTGACTTGTACTACATTGTGACTTGCATGAATTTACTTTTACTCCTGAAATTATATCTTTAAAACTGCAGAAGTGATGTATGTACACGTATATTTACTAAATGGATCCCAATTATCGATGATTTTGCTGGATTGTAATTGCACATATACTAAGCTTATGGATACCGTAATGACCGAGTTCAGATTGGATCATGCGAATGTAGCCGTCACAATACAATATGTATTCATTCATGATTTGCAGTGAGAATAAGAAGTGACAATAATGTACTATTGTACATTACTCTTAAGGGTATGGATCGTGACTCTTCTAAATACTCGTTAAGCATTGATGTTACGAAAATTGAGGAACAATCTATTACGATACCAACTGACGTACAATATACTAGAGAGTTTTCATTACAGAATGTGGTTTCAGACATATGCGATGCAACTATCGAACCAGCGGGTCACATAATGTAATAGGAAGTTACAGTTGTAACTATCGCTGGTCCTAGAGAAATAGAAGAATGAAGGGTCTCCGTAATAAGAATATTCTCCAATTGAGTCTTTCTTTGTTTGCGATACGGAACATGTTCGAGTTCATGGTTGTTCGATCGGATAAGAAGGAGTATGTAGTCAAGT
>CAIGRN010121822.1:0-16247 GCA_903798345.1 Fraxinus anomala | reverse complement strand
TTTGATTGATATAATTTTCTACCTAGAAAATGTTGAAAGTTTGATATCCGTTTGGTTTCCTTTTTCATAAAAATTGTCCATCAAAGTAATAATTTTTTTACTATTGGATCTAGAATTTGTTCCTATTGCAAATAAATTTAAAAAAGTTACCATACCGAATATCATTGGTTTGGTTTTATTTTGCATGAAAATTGTCAATAAAAGTGATAATTTTTTTTTTACCATTGTGTCTAAAAAAAATTTCAATGCCAAAATAAATAAATAAAAAAGATGAAAAACAAAAAACCACCTAAAAGGTGGGAAAAACCAATTCACTGAAAACCAAGAAAATAAGTCACGTGATGGCAAAGCAAGAAAATGATTTCCGTGGAAAAAAAGAGTCATCAAACAAGCTAAAAGTGGGAAATAGAACTTGGATTCCATTTTCTATGGAAAAAATTGACCAATCAAACATAGCCTTAGGGATTACAAAAATTTTCGACTTGACCCACATTACCTTACAATGATTGGAATCAAGAATCGTTATCCCGAATAGTAAATGGGATCGGGATGGGCAACTTCGCTCCGTGCATCTTTTGGTTGTGAGCCACGCCTAGAGTGAGGCACTAAGGAGCATAGTCTTGCCCTGAATTCTCCGAATACTGAAGCAATCTCGATTTATATTTTATTATATTTGTCTATTTTTGAATTTTAGCCCCCATTTGGCCTCCATGATTTGATATTATAATTTTTTGAATAATTTTTTGGAGAATGTGTGGTTGAAAAAGAAGAATTTTTATTTATTTATGTGTAATATTATTTAATTGGAGAATATGTAGTTAAAAAAAGAGAGAAAAATGTATTATAAATGAATGAGGGCCAAACGGGTACTTTTCATATTTGAGAACAAAAATATTTAAACGAGATGGTAAATGGAGATTCTTTAAGCCTGGTTCCAGACAGCCCCATCCTGGTTTACAAGACCGAGTTTCGGCTTTTGGGGTGAAGTAGCCGAGTTTTTGGACGTAAATCGTAAAGGCTTCTTGACACAAGAAAAAAGTTGAGGCTCAAAGCGTAAAGGAGAACATATATTGGGGATGGCAAGTGCAATTTACCCTAAAACTGCGATTAAAATGGGAATAACAGTGAAACAAAACCCCAGAAGCAAAATCTAGAAGAAACCCTAAACCAGCCAAGAGTAAAATTTATCGTAAGAACTAAAGATTCAAATCAAAGAGTGAAAAGTCATGGCAGAATCACAGGAAAAGTTAGTAGAAGTATCGCTGAAAGATCAAGGCAATGAATTCTTCAAATCAGGGAATTATCTGAAAGCTGCTGCTCTTTATACTCAGGCCATTAAACAAGACCCCTCCAATCCCACTCTTTACAGGTTTAAATACACACGTTTTTATCTATATAATACTTCATGTTGTTCTTTTGTTTTGTTGATTGTGGCTACTAGTTTCTGACTAAAGATTGGATATTGTTGCTTCAAGGTTGAATAGTTTGTTCAATAATGGAATTTTGGATTCCAGATTATATTCACTGTTTATTCATTTAGTATATAATTATTTTTTTTCTGTTTGTGTTGATAATGGTTCTAATTTCTACTTCAGGATTGAATTTGTACTTTGTAAACTTCAAGAGTTCATTTTATTGCTTGAAGATCCATTCTTTCCATTTAATTTTGAAAAATTTTACTTGGCAAAGGAAGTTTTTCTTTATTTATCTCGGCATTGTACTTTTGCTGAAGTTTATACCAGATTTACCGTTGCTCTACTCTAACTACTGTGATTAAGGGGTCAGTACAGTGAGAATGCTCAAGGTGCGCAAGTAGGTTTATCTTAAATGGACTTGGGATTTCACTCTGATTCATTTAATAAATTGTGTATATAAATCTTTGCTTATCACGCTAATCATGGTGGTGCTTGAAAAGAGGAAATTTAAGTTAACTTTAAGAAATTAACAAGTACCTGCAAGTATGAATATGATGCTAGAAAATGAGTCCAAGGATAGTTAAAGTGGTGTAATGAAAACATGATAGACGAGAGGAGGAAAAATAGATGGATGATTGTAATGAAAACATGATAGCTGCTTTAGATCTGTTTTTGGAAGGAGCATGATGTCTATATCTATTTTAGATGTTGGAAACCTGTCAAAGTAAATGCAGTAAACTGCATATAACACAAGTCTGCCATCTTCTCTTTTTCAGAGAACTCTTTAAAGAAAAATAATAATGCATAAAAGCGGGTTAATACCCTAAATAGTCACTGAACTTTGCCAAAAGTTCCCAAGAGGTCACCGAACTTCAAAACTTCCCTAAATAGTCACTGAATTTTGTAAAAAGTTCATAGGGGGTCACTGAACTTTAAAACTTCCCTAAATAGTCATTGAATACAAAGTTCAGTGACTATTTAGGGAGGTTTTGAAGTTCGGTGATCTCTTGGGAATTTTTGGCAAAATTCGGTGGCTATTTAGGGTATTAACTCCATAAAAGCCCATTTTAATTGAAGGACTTGATTTTTAAAATCATGTTTGTCTGAAAAATATCAGAATGAGACTATGATGTTGTTTATCACCTCGGCAATATTGATTGACAATATCCTTGACAATTGGAAAGACTATTGCGTAATCTGAAAAATCAGATAAAACTCAATCTGCACCATGTTAGTGCTTCCACTTCTTTTGTTTCTTTAGTCAATATCTTCTACGTGTCTTTGTGAGTGTTGTCTGTGGACACCAGTTTTCATTTTTTTCCAACCCTTGTTATTTAATTTTTTCAAATATCAAAATATTGATTTCAAATTGGTAGTTAAGCTGGAGAACCTGCAACGTCAAATTATGTTCGCTAATGTATTTTACATTTAATCCATTGTGTGGGAATTTGGCACTGAATTATCTATTTCCTTTTGCGATTTTGCTCTATACCAGCAATCGCGCAGCAGCATTTCTGCATTTGGTTAAACTGAACAAAGCTCTTACTGATGCAGAGACAACAGTCAGTTTGAAACCTGACTGGGAAAAGGTATTTTCAATCGATTGTAAAATGTTTCTCGAACTCTGGACTTCTCCTTATGGAATGCTACTTACTGCTGCTGCAGGGATATTTTAGGAAAGGATGTGTCTTAGAAGCCATGGAAAGATATGACGATGTATGTATATGTTATTCATCAACGTGTGTCAAAGAATTCCAGGCAAAACATGCCAGAAATACTGAATTATAGTTTGATGATGTAGGCCTTAGCTGCTTTCCAGATAGCCTTGAAGTACAATCCACAAAGTTCGGAGGTATCAAAAAAAATCAAGAGGCTTATGCAATTGTCAAAAGATAAAAAGCGAGCTCAAGAAGTGGAAACTATGAGATTGAATGTTGATATGGCAAAACATTTGGATACAATGAAATTTGAATTGGTGAGTGAGAGAAGAGACATCATCTGTCCCTTATATGACTGCTTTATGTTATTTTTTATACTCAGCTCTTATTTAATGTTTGTTGATGATTTATATTGTTAACTATCTTATCTAACAACTTAAGCTGTTAGATAGGAGACACTATTTTATTTAAATCAAGTCTTCTACTTGCCCCTTCTCGTGGAGGTAGGATTCATTTTCTATCAAAGGCTTGACAGGTGCACAATTTTCATATAGGTTGGCGGTGAGACATGAAATGTATATCTTATGTTTACTTTGATACCATGTACCATGCTAACCATCTCATCTAACATCTTAAGCTTATGAATATATTTAAATTTAGTCTTCAATATATTTAACATTTAGGTCTTTCCCTACTCACAACATTCTCTCGATAATATCAACTGAATTTTTTTTTTTGGCAGTCCGAGAAGTATGGAGGAGAAGAATTTTGGAAAGAGATCTTCTCTTTCCTTGTAGAAACTATGGAGACAGCTGTAAAATCATGGCATGAAACTTCTAAAGTAGACCCTAGAGTTCATTTTCTCCTCAACAAGGAAAAAACAGACACTGAGAAATATCTTTCTGCCGTTAATATTGATAAGGTACTAAACTTTTTGTGATAGTTTTGTTTATTTTTCGTCTATGTTTTACGTAGGGTTATCTGAAACATTGGTCTTGTTCATATGGTTGTCTGAATCAGTAAAAAATAAATTGTTTTCTCTTTTTTAAATATTTATGTCCATTTTAGCATCTATGAATACATAAATTAACCCTCTAGTTTCCTCGATTATGCCAGGCATTTGAATCACCCCATACTCACAGCAGTTGTGTCTCATTCCTTAGACAGTATGCTCAAGATTCTTTCTCTCAAGCTGCTTGTTTAGTGGCACCAAAAAGTATAATATCCTACCCTCAGGTAATGTTTCACTTCCATTTTGAAATTCAGCATTTTAGAGTCAAGAATTTGAATTTTTATAAAACTGTGGTGAACTGCTTTCATCCCCAACTCTTTACATTTGCCTTCCTCTTCTTTTAACCAATTACTCGTATCCTTACGATAGAATAAAACGCACGAATGACTATTGCCATTGTCATTTTAGACAAAGGTTTTGGGAGGGGTATTAATATCATGATTCATGAGTTTATATTTTGACTGACAGCATTCTTCTCTTCAGTGACTTCTTCTTTCTGTCCCATTGCACAAATCACTAAGAACCTTCATTTGTTGTTATATAGTTTGCTTTCCTTCAAGATATATTTTACCTTCAAAACTGAATTATGGTTTCTACCTTAACTGAACTATTCTCTAATAATGTCTATAAATGCAGGTATGGAAAGGTCAAGGATCAAGGAAATGGAAGCATGGACAGCATGATGGTTTCTTTATCCAATTTGAATCACCTTTGTTACGGAGATTGTGGTTCGTCCCCAGTTCTACTGAAAAGGGGCAAATCTTGTGCAGGTCTCTCTCTCTCTCTCTCTCCCCCCTCACACACACAAAACAAAAAACACATTTGTGAAAGGTACAAGCAACAAATGGATATTGAATAACTATCGAAGACGATGAAATTATTTGAGTATGGAAATAGCATTACTAGCTCAGTTTTTCCCCGCACTAAATTAAGAAAGTAGAACATTTTTTCCATTTTTTTTAAGGCCTGAGTCCCCCTTTTCTCTTTAGGGATCCTGTTGGTTTAGACATCAGTGCGCATGAAATTCTTCCTCTCCTATTCAAGCACGCAGAATAGATGCAAAAAAGTGCTCTCTTTGACTCAGATCAAACTCCATCAACGGGCAGCTAATTGGAGCCAAAGCGAGGAGTTTGTAATTCACAGTTACAACGAACATTGTACCCAATGTCATTTTTGTCCAGTTTATATCGAAGCAGATGGATGCATCCAAGTTCACTTGCTTGTCCTCCTCGGAGTGGGTAAGAGTTTGGATTTCCTTGGAAGTCATTACAATTAAAGGAAGCTTCTTAAACTGTAGAAAGTACAAACTCCAAGTGGGATGTCCTTTTTGCGTGCTTTGATTTGGGCTGTTTTTCGAACTAGATTTTTTGTTTGGGATGAGTTAATGTATTGCCAGTATTTGATTGAAGACTGATGCATGGTGTGGTTTATTATTGTGCTTTCATAATTGAGATCAGCTGCTGTAAATTTGCGAAGTTCAGGATTGATTGTTTGTTTGTTTGTTTGCTAGATTCAAGGTAAAAAATAATAATAATAATAATAATAATGCATGTTGGAATGACAAAAAACTCTACTTATTCACATAGGTCTCTCTGTTACCTTCAGCAGCACATGAATATGTTGCGTTACGGTAAAAACTCTCGCAATACATTGCACGAAATTAAATACTTCCCCTTCTTTAGAATTATGATTCTTGATTATTCAAGGCTACAGCAGTATATACTAAATGTTGGCTCAAGAGCATAAAGAATTCTTGCAAAACTATGTTAATTAATGTTAAACCATTGTACCTCGAATCAAAAATCATGTTGAGACTGTTGTCCGACAATTCGACACTAGAAAACCATACGCTCATAACACAATGTCATTGACATGTTCATATTAAAAAAACTCATCAAACAAATATATTCAAAATGTTAGCTGATTTGGGGAGTTAATTTTATTTCACGTCATCCATTTGCTGATCACCACGAGTTTCTTCTTTGTCCTCGCCATTGTCCTCATTAGACTCCAATTGTGATGGATGCGGAGGCAAAACCTGCACCACAGTCCCTAGAAACTCGTCGATTCTATCTCCCATGCGCGAGTCACAATCTTGTATGATCTGCAAGTATAGGACCAAACAACAGAAAAAAAAATACAAATAAATTTGCAAGTGAGAAGGGGACGGCTTGCACTTGCAAGCAGATGTGAGGCATAATTGTTGAAGATTTTCTCAATCGATATATAGTACAAGACTCTTGCATTGACATTTCCCCACTTCCTATTTGGGATTTGCAAAAGATCCAAATGGAATGTAAACAGCAAAATGAAAGTGTGTAGCCTCTCAAAGCTCTGCTAAATTCATTTTTATTTCTTGGCATCATAACAAATCTAGCAGTCTGTATAGAACTTAGAAATTACTCCCATCAAACCTTTACCACATATTTCCTTTTGATTAAGATAAGTTTTCTGGCATACACCGTGCAACATCAGCACTGTGCAGTTTAAAGGGTGTTTAATCAGCATCTTGAGAATTCTTCAATCTGAAATGATCGATGATATTGAATGAAGATAAAAACTAACACTAACATTTCAATTATGAATGCACAACATTTATCCAAGTAAGAGCAAAATAGTGATGGTTTGACAGCAATTACCGGGTCTATCTCAACAGCAGATGAAGGCCTAATGTTGACAATATTAAGCATCTCACCATTAGTGAGGTCGTACTTCTTACAATCTTCCACAAATTTACGGATGATTTCTATTGTTTGATTGGATGCAACAGTTTGTTCTAAATAATCATAAACCTGCGCCAAACTAAAACGTATTAGCCCTGAATAAAACCCTCTACTTTACTTGATGGGGAAACATCAATGATGTAAATTAAGAACAAAAAGCTCCAACCTTGAATTCAGATGGTGCCACAGCAGCTATAGCACGTGTAGGATCTTTCCCGGCCCCTCTGGATCTTAAAAGCTCAAGCACTTCACAGTTAGTAAGTACACCAGCATTTGATTGGAGTCTGCAGAATATTCAACAGCAAGAGGCATACAAATTCAGCAAGTCACTTTGGCATAACAAGACATCAATCAACAATAAAAGTGCTAAAAAGATTGGAATCTGCATTGTGTGAGATAACGTACATCTTCATTGCTGCGGGCTGGTCGATATAGTAAGTATCTAAATTTACATAAAAGTAGTTTGAATGGTCACAGGCAATTGGATGTTGGCATAAATTACCTGAAAATTTTAAGAGTCCTCCATTATACAAGGTACGTTCCCCATATCCCATAAAATATACATGGCAAGTAATTATGCAATAATTGTGAAATACCCCATAATCTACCAAACAAAAAAGGAAACTGAAAATTCTGTTTCCCATACATTTTTTTCCAACAAGTGAAATTGAGAAAATACAAATTTATATGCACTAAAAATTTATCAATAAGAACTCTAATGATGGTATCACAAACCGTAGATTATTAAGAACAATGAGAATATGAAACACAATTAGATCTAATAAGGCTTTGACCATCTCTATGAAAAGATATCAGCACTTCCACTTGACAATTCTTGTATCAAAATTGTACAGGCAAAAAGTGGGCCAATGCTAATAGCTCTGGTCTTCAAGTGACACTTTCTACAATATTAAGGGGCGGAGCCAAGAATATTGTCTAGTGTAGACGGAATTAAATCAAGGTCGGACTTTGAGATAAACTCTAGAACAATCAAGCTTAACTATCAGCAATATATAATAACAAACCATGTCAAAAATCTGCACATAAAAATTTCGCATGGACAGCAAAACAATTCTTATCAAACTATTTTAAAAAATCATGTGAAAGATCTAGTGAACCAATTCCTTTACAAAAGCATCAAACTATGTTAATTTTAATCAACCTATCAAACTTTTAACCTATTTTAATGAATCGGAACATTTTAAAGCAAACAAAAATTTATGCCTCAACCACATTAGTTGCCTCTCTTAATTTATGATCAATTCTTATCACATTCAGCATATAATCATGTAAGTTACTAAATTAAAGAAATGCAAGTAAAAATTAAAATCATGAGAAAGCCAATCAAGGATGATAGGAATACTTTGTCAAGAATATAAAACTTACATAAAATAAATCAAGGCGACAAAACAGTCAAGAATCAGAAGTCTTTTGCAAAAACCAAAACAAATGACACATACCGTTTACAAGTTTGCCCTAATATTGACATCACCAAAGAAGGTTATTAGTTTACAATCAAACAACAAGACAATGAAACCAGTGTGAAAAATAAGTAAACCATGCACGGGTAAATTTTCATCACGAGAAGTATGATTATCAACATGCCACAGCGCATAGCAATGTTAAACCATAATAACTTGATTATATTTTCAAAGTCCTTCACTAAGATAGAAAATTTCCTGACCATAGGTGCACTTGTTTGGAAAACATTGTCCTTGAGGAGATAATTATATGTTGATACCAAAGCGGAATGGAGATAAACAATAGTTATTAAGCCCACTAGAGCTAATGGTAAGCAATCTCTAAAGCATGTTTACAGTTGAGATTAAAACATCAATTAATTTACCAAAACAGTGTATTGCAGTTTATGTGAGGAAACATTGTTTCATATAAAGTTTGTACTTTTCTCCCAACTTTTCTGATAAAAATAAAAATTCAAATAAATCCCATGAGTTCCCCATCTTTATCTCCAGTTTCAACAATCATAATAAACCCCATCACTTATCAGTTTGCCACAAAAGCACCTCAAATTCAAAATGCAATGAAATAAAAGTTCAGATCAGCTGAATGAAATGTAGAACATCATAATAAAATAAAGGTGAAAGATATCATGCAAATTGGTTTAAAGATCAATATGCTGGAGGCAAACAAAATGCAGAGACAAAAACATATATGAGAATGAAAAAATACCATTTCCGAAACCTTTTCCACTGAAATTAAAGCAGACCTTCAAAACTATAGGTAAGACAAGAAGATAATGGTTTAGGTTCTCCATGGGTAAACAGATGAATTGCTAGTGATTCAGCTGAGATTTTAACCGTATATGGCTACAAACAAGATCCCACTGTCAAGGAATTGTGATCAATAGTTTGAATATGAAATAATAGGAGTTTAGGTGAAATTTTTTGAAATGCCCTTTTTGTTTATAGTCAAAATGAAAAGGCCGGTACATAAAATTTTGCATTTAAAAAACATCTTTTTCACTGCAATCTGAATTTTATTCTTATTAGAAATATTCTACTTCTTCAACTGTTTCACGGCCTTGTCTTCCTCTACCCCATATCTCACTGCGACCCATTTCAACTTCCCCTTTCTATTATCTTTTCTAGAGTAGTTAATGATTATGAAATTATCAAGTTTTTATTTCCATCAAATGCATTTCTTTTATGAACAACAAATGCCCAAAACAAGAAGGAAATTTATTACAGATTTCGTAAAGGAAGAAAAAAAAGAAGAAAATATTCAATTCATGAGACACAAGTTCTAAGAAATCATTTAGCGCTTATAGTACCTTCTTCTGCCAATGGATGATGGTACCCTGACCCTGAGACCTGGTACTGTACGAAAGTCAAGCAGGCAGAGACTTTGAGAGTGAGAGCTAACAGTCGCAGATAGCGGTCGCCAAGTCGAGCGAAAGGGGATGAAAGGTTAGGTTTGGATTTGGGGAATTGGGCTTGGTCATAATAGATTAAAATTATCTCTTGGGTTTCAATGCTCGTTTAGAGGAAAAGCCAAAGGAGGTACAAGGAACATTAGGAAGCCAGGGACAGAAGACTAACACAAGTGTGTAAACATATTATTTGGCTTTATGCCTGTCATATTTCGGTGCAATAACACTTTCAACAGACTAACATACAATGTTTGGAAATTTATTACATAATTACTTATTTCATTAAACATGATTTTCAAAGTTAGCTTCTTTACTAACAAACTTCACCTTTCTTAACTTACTTATTAGAAAAGTTACTTTTAAGAACAAGAAAACATCAGATATCAGTACAAGTAAAGGGATTGGAGCAGAGGTTAGCAGCAGTCAAATTTATGTGGAGACAAATTTCTATTTATCTACAAAGAGAGGGAAAAATTACTTATTGAAGGTGCAGACTGAATAAAAACAGTAAAAAATGCAGCTTTTATAAATTACAGCAGCTTAAAAATAAATAGAATAAACAGAAGAAACCCAGTATGAATTATGAAGAACCACAGCCAATACAACTGTACCAAAAAAAAAAAAAAGAAGAGGAAGAAGCTAAGAAAACTGGAACCAGATAAAAAGAACAAAATCAGACGCTGTACAACAAGAGAAAAAGGGGAAAAATCAAAGACCCAGTTGAAAGGAATATAAAGCAAAAAAAATAATAAAATAATAGAAGTGTTTATAACCTGTCGCCGGATTCCGATCGTAAAGCCGCCTGGTCCGCCGCCGGGAAGATGATCGCGTCTTTTCTACGCTGCCTCTATTTAGCTTCATTTAATGGAGCCCAAAACCAGCCCAAGTAAATAAAGAATAAGAATTAGCCCAATGGGCTTCAGCCTTGAACTTTTACATTTTTATTTATAAAAATAAATTAAAATTAAAATATAATCCAAGATTAGGGATGACAACGGGATGGATCAAAGTCGGGACAACCTCCCCTGCCCCGTTTACTAGCCCATTTTATTTTTTTATTTTCTTTTTATTTTTAAAGTTTTTGATAATTCATTTTATTGGTTTCATTCATTTTAACATTAATATATTTTTAATTATTTTTAAAAAGTTAAATTATTCAAAAATATTTGGTAAATTAATGCTTTTATTATTTATAATATTTTTTAGATAATCTTAGTTGCCATTTTCAATTAGAACTAATAATTTTTTGTATAATTTTTCATTTATTGAATTCTACAAAATAATAATAATACTAATAAACAGGGCGGGGTATCCGTTCCCCGTCCCGTCCCAACCCGACCTGAATACCCGATTAAGCGAGTAATCCTCGCCTCGTTCGATGAGGAGCTCGCGGATATATGCTAGACAAATAATATGTTTGAGCCACATTATTTTAAAAGAATGTATTTTGGAATAGTAGATTAATGGAAAATGTATGGTTGAAAAAAAAATTATTGATGTGATAGAAAATATTATTTTATTGAAAAATGTGTGATTAAAAATTAGTAGAAAAATGATTATAAAAATTTTAATGTGTATCAAACAGGACTAAGTCACTGGTAAAGCCAACAACAACGTCAAATCGTATATCACTTCAAATAATTTCTCTTTATTGCTTTTATAAAGCTTACCATGTTCCAAATTCAAATATTCAAAATATGATTTTTCATGTGTGGCCTGGAAATGGGCATACTGACTTAGGTTTGCTCAGGTATGGCCCCAACCAATACCGTATGTTAGCAGCTGTGGAGCCAAAAATTTTCACGGACGAAAAAGTTAACAAGCAAACTTAAAAATGTTGCGTGAACGTTCGTTCCTCGTCCCTCCACCCCTATATAGGGCTATTTCTTTTGACACTTGTAAATGTGGGAAAAACTATTTCTCCTGGCTCAATGATCGAGACAGTTGGCATCCCTGTTTTTTCTCCCGATCATTGAGCCGTGAGAACAAGCACGGCCCCGCAAATGTTTCACTAATGCTTTATTATCGAATACCTAAGGAGCCGCGACAACTTTCTTGAAAACACTTGGCAAAATAGCCTGGTAAAAAGGATGCATCTTTATGAAAGGGTCGCATTGATGAGGCACGGACGACTGTTTATGTCTTAACTATAAATTTTTTGACTTCTCTTTTTGTTGCATATATATAACGATCAAATGACTACAAAATCATCTGATGATCACAAGTTGAATTATTTTTTTATTCACGAGTTGTGTCCATATGTATCACCAGCATTGATGCAAGTGGTAAATTTCACCAGAAAATAGAAAATAAGAAGGAGAAAAATATATTTAAGGCTAAAATTA
Organism: Fraxinus anomala; assembly: GCA_903798345.1. Classification (NCBI taxonomy): domain Eukaryota; kingdom Viridiplantae; phylum Streptophyta; class Magnoliopsida; order Lamiales; family Oleaceae; genus Fraxinus; species Fraxinus anomala. The sequence goes on along the minus strand of CAIGRN010121822.1, from coordinate 4,204 downwards.
ATACAGGATCCCTCTCGAGAGTCTTAACCTAAAAAAATTTACATTCCCAACGTTGTTTGGTCTCTCACATATTAAAAAAACACAAAACAATTGTAAATTTTAAGACAATTCGTACCATATCAATTAGTTAAACAGTGAAAGTGTCTGAACACTGAAAATTCATTATCTAACGATGTACTGCACTGTATTTGGGGGCTAAGGCATGAAGAGCTTGTTGCCACACTTGCAACGCCAAGCTTCTGGATAATACTCTAATGGAATACTGAATCTTGGCTGAATTGGAACGTGAACTGGTTTACATGGTAAACACTGTCCACACTTGGATCTACAAGTGGGTGGCGATGATCCTGGGCCGCCGAGTCGACGCTGGGGCAGAACTCGCTCCACCACCTCCTCTTTGATCTTCCTCCCTCCAAAACCAAGAAAAGAATAGAAATTTATTAACACGGTAAAATGGCTCAATTAAATACATGTAACAGAGATTTGAATCTACTTACCGAATTGACTAGTAGGGTTGAGACCAAAAGCTGAAACTGAAGTAAGTAGAAGAAAAGCTATTGTAGCAAAAGAGATTGTACATTGGTGGTGGTGGCGCAAAACGCCGAACGCCATTTATGGTGGTGCACAAACTAGCAGCTGCCTTGATACGATCTGTCTGTTTCTGTACAAATATATATAAATAGTGATGCTATACACTAAACAATGTTGCGTGTGAAGGCGAGACTGGTGAGTGAATTGTAGTCAAATTAACTAGGAGGGAACCTTACACTGTAAATCTATAAGAGGAGAAGACAGAGAGAGAATAGATATATACAGAGAGAGAAAGGGATAGATATAGATATAGAGAATTATTCTCACTCTGATTCAAGAAACATACTGCACTCGTTAGACAGATTTTTTTTGAAAAAAAAATAAATTTATTTCTTAAATTAAGAAGTCGTTTTTAATTATAGTTGGATTATTTGAAAGTATTTTGTGTGCTTAGAAGAGTTTTTTTTAAAAAAAAAAACTAATTTAAGTAGAAATAAAAATACAAACTCTGTCAAACATGACCTTAGTCAAACATGGCAGATTGATTTTTTGTTGTTTTGCTTTGTTTTCTTTGTTTTGCAAATGTTTTGTTGACTTTATTCTTGCTTTAACGTTTAAACGTTTGTTGTCATCAATTGACATACTTGAGAAGCTAATCATTCTTTTTAGGCTTGAATAGTGTGTATTTGTCTCTCATTATTGAGAAAAAAATAAAGTAATGAATAGTACTTTTTAAAAAATGTGTGGTTGAAAAGTAAAGTAAATTTATTGGTTTGTGTGTAGAATATTTTATTGAGTGAATGTGTGGTGGGGGCAGACTGAAAATAACACGTCTTTCCAAAAGAAATGAAGAAATAGGAAAAATAATATTAAAATTTATCTAAATATTTTTTGTTTTCATCTATTTTTTGTTGAAAAAAAAAAGTGTGGTGGGGTCCTTAAAAGAATATAATCGATTATTTTTTCCGGATATCTCACTGTCCTTGACATATGTACAAACTTACACTATTTCTATGCTTTTTTCTTGAAGGCGGTAAGATTATGGCAATATGGTACGTGGAATGATAAAAAAATGGTAAAAAGAAGTTAAAAAATAGGGACTTGAATGCAATATTTAGAAAGTTGGAGGGGGAGTTTATCTGATGGGGGACAAAGGACTGATGCATTCGTGTGGTATCGTACGTCTGGGGTATGGGGAGTTAGTGTCTTCTACGAGAACAACATCAGACGAGTCAAAAGAAAGTGTAAAATTCACCATTGTTGACACCTTTTTCTCCTCTAGATTTGCGTGTGTATGTATATAAGCATATTGTGTATCTATAACTAAATTATTGATTAGAAATTAGAATGGTATGGACTTCATGTGACAAACATGTTTCTAACCCATCTCCAATCCTAAACGGGCTAAACCAAGATTTAAATGATGATCATGATCATGATGATGACCATAATAATAATAAAAAAAAAATTAAGAATTAAAATTTATTGTATAACAAAAAAATGAACATAAATACCTTTAACAACAATCTGGTGCAAAATTCTAGTCGAACTTTGGTCGACTAGAATTATTTTAGGGTGAGCTAAAATTTGGGGTTCCGTTGAATGTGAGTTTTTCTTTGTGGCTTGATCAAGATAAAATGGAAGGTACAATATATTTTTAAACCCTTGAAAAAATGGTTAGAAATTAACTTACTAGTTCAAAGTAAAAATTTAAAAGAAAAATGTTGGTAAAATTTTTGACCTTCCCTTTAGAATAGGTGTAAACATGGTAGGATTAGTTTGATTTTTAGACCAACTTGAACCAACCAATTCAATTTGGAAAATGATCAATCCAAACTATACTGATTTCAGCAATAAATCAAACCAACCGGTTCGATTCAGATTATTCGGTTTGAGCTTGGGTCCAATCCAAACCTCTCCCCAAAATTTCATTTCTTTTACTGCCAAAATGTTAGTTTGATATCCTTTCGAGTAGTATTTTGTAAAATGACATTATCAATTAACCTTCGATTATTTGAGCGTTACAATTTGAAACAATTATCTAAAATTTCATGATCATATAGGATTCACAAATTGTATACTTGATGGTTTGGGTATAGTGAGACACAATTCGTGACGTGATCAAATTATGACATTCACAATTGGTACATAAAGTTGAATGATTTATGAGATTGCATTTTTTTTATTGAGATTTGTCTAGATGTGGGAATAAGAATAATAATGTGTTTATGATGCACATTGAACGGGACCGAAACAATTAGAGATTATATACTTGCGATAATGGAATCTGTTAATCATTATGATGAGACGATTGTCACCCTAAGGTATTTTCTATAGGCAATTGAACCTTGATCTCAGTAGTCCAATATTGAGATCGTTGGACTCTACGTTCTAATTTGATCACAACAAATTCGCCTTATAAAAATGAGATTTAGAATGTAATACATGTTGAAGGGCAAAACGATCATTTTGTCGATTTCAACCTATTGACGATCAAACGGGGGTTGACTTGTGGAACGATAATCAGATGATATTGTTATCAGATCATAATTTGCTTTCATAACTATCACTCGACTCGAGAGTGCAAATTCCATTTTTTGCTAGAATAAATCGGGATTAATAGACGTATTTCAATTGGTCAAGGGTTGACCCAATTAAAAAATCTATTGGAGCATGAGTCTTGTGAATCCGATTAGGTTCTTCTTTTAATGTCTAATAAAGGCGTATGACTTAATTGATCTACTACAATACGTCCAAGAAAATTTGTGCAATTATAAACCTTAATTGAGTATTATAAATATCTCATTTGTGGGTACGTTTCTCAAGTTTTAGGGTTAGTCACATTTTCATATTTCCCAAAAGGGAGACACTTAAGGAGAATAATGGAGAAGATCTAATGGAAGAAACACTTGGTTAGGCCATTAAAAGCTCATTCAAGGTTATCATCTCACCCTTGTGTGTGAGAATTTAAGAAAAAAAAATCCAATGATTTTAAGGTGATCTAAGATCCATTATTCACTTGGATTTAATCTTCAAAGGAAAATTAATTTCGTCTTGTGATTAAATCCAATAAATACAAACTCCACGTTGTGAAATGAGATAGATGGTGCATTTAGGGTTTGAGTCTCGGTTGCAAAAAATAGATTTTATTTAGTTTAAAATTATAATTTTCAATTTGGTTGGTTTGGATTTTGCAGTGAACCTGCAATCGACCCGAATTTTGACCTGTTAAGAGATTCGAACCAAATCGAATTTTTGAAATAAATAAATAAATAAAATTAAAAATTAAAAACTAACTCAACCTAGTGGGTTCAAAACTTCCAATCATTTGTTCGGTTTCAAGGTCCAAATGTCCACCCCTACTTGAGAACCTCAAAGTAATTAATACTAAATTCTTTGTAGCTTAAACAGAAGTGAAAAAATATACTCATATTTGACTTGTTAGAAACAAATTAATTTTTTTTTCTTTTTTTCTTTTCAAAATCCTATTGGATATTTCGATCACAAACAAACACATATTTCTTTGAGTGAGGAATGATCGTTGTATTGTGATGGTCAAACTAGAACCATATGAAAATTAAGGTAAAAGTATGATTGAAAGATCCAATTTGATTACGACGATAATACAAATAAGAAACACATCAAAGCTTTTAATAAAAATTTTAGCAAGTTT
>CAIGRN010121821.1:0-18067 GCA_903798345.1 Fraxinus anomala | reverse complement strand
GGAGAACATAATGGATTTGAGGAGAAGGTGGTCGGTGGTGGTGGTTGGTACACGCGACAGCGGTGGTTGATACAAGCAACCATCGTGGTGGTATTTGGTGGTGGTGTTGGCTGTCGTCGTCGTCGTTGCAGTGGTGTTGGCGGTGTGTTATTGGAGGCAGTGGTGATATGGTGGTAGTGGTCACAAATTGTTTTGTTGATTGTGACCAATAAAATTGTTGGTGTGTGATCAAGAAACAATATGTGATCCATGAAAAAGATAATTGTGACCTAAAAATTATTAATATATGATCGATAATTTGAAAATTTGTGACCGTCTCATAAGTTGTGACTTATAATATTTGTGATTTGTCACTGATAAATAAATTATGACGTATACATTTATTATTTGTGACCGATGAACAAATTACGATCGGTAAAATTTTTGAATTGTGGCTTTAAGATAATTTGTGACATAAAATTTGTGATTTGTGACCAATGAATAATATGTGACTTATTGATTTGATATATTTGTGATCGATGAATAAATTATGATGTATAAAATTTTCGATTTGTTATCTATAAAATTTTTGAATTGTGATCAAAAAATAATTTGGGACATATGAAAATTGTGATTTGCGACGAATTAATAATTTGTGACCAATTATATAGAATTTGTGATCAAATTATATCGAATTGTAACCTTAATATAATTAATTAATAAAATACATGTTTAATTAATTAATTTATAAATAAAATTTTAAAAACTCTAATATTTGAAATTTTAAACATCATCTCTTAAATTTGAAATTGGTAAAACTAAATCTCTTAGTTATGAAATCTTCCCATTTAAAAAATCAAACACATTCGGAAAAAGAACAAAAATTAGAGATTGCCACCGAATAAATAACATAACTAATAGATTGTAATTCTATTTTTTGCTTTCTTTTTTTTTTCCTGAATGCGACTGATTTTTCAAAATTATTAGAAATTCTTGATCGATTTAGTGTAAACATTGTCAAAATATCTATGGTTTCATAACAGAGGATCGAAGAGTATTTGATAGGATTAGACTGTATTTAATACGTGTTGCTATCAAAGGAGGGAAAATCATTTGTGGGCTTGCATTGGCACCATCATCGTTAGGCCATGTTCTGACCTCAACGATGGTTGCCATAGCCAAAAGTTTATCCAATTTCTCTTATTTATTTAATTGCTTATCCAAATAATAGAGTTGGATGGATATATATTAAGAAATGAGAAGACATCAAAATGGATGAAGCCATATGATAGTGTTTCTTTGTCGCTTTCTTGACAAGTAAGAATCACATTGATTGCTTTTCATTAATAATGGATGATTGGATCTCAAATCTGTTTTCTCCTTCGTATGAAAATGTTCAAGGTTGTTTTCGTGGGTAAATATGCCTTTTCAACTAACTTGACGATTTTTCTTCGAGCGTTTGGCTTGGTCTTTCTATTCATGTCGGCCCACGTCCCAAATTCGTTCCTTCCAACACCATCGAATGTTCTTTTCCTTCACCTTTCCCTCGTAGCACTTGGTTCGGTCTTGATTCTTCAATTGTAAACTAGCTTGTTTGTCTAAGCTTATAAGTAGCGGGCCTCAAATAATGAGTTATAAAAAAAATAGGTAAACATTGTATATTCTACCGAATGTGTGAACAAGAATAGAGTTCGACCAACTTAGAAACAATTACAAACTCTGTCCAACATTCAATTGGGTTTTATTTATGACCGACATGAGATTTATCTTTAACATGTCACACGAGATGGTGACTTGTTCTGACTATAAAAATCTTAGAATGAAATTGTTGATTTGAGCTATTTAGACGAACTGAATTTGATTGTTTGAGCTTAATGGATGTTTGGGAAGTGTTTAAAAACACTTTAAATTATAAATATATATAAATTAGTAGTAGACAAATGTGTAGTGCTTGTGAATTCATTGAAATATGTAGATGAAAGCGATTAGAATATTTATAAACGATCGATAAATATGATCCAAATATAGACTTAGAAGTGTCATGACATGCAGTCCAACTCAAAACCGCTTGGTCCGCCAGGAAATAGCTTGGATTGTAACCAGGCCGAACTCGTAGTGGGCCGATTTTGGGGATTAATACTTTTGTATTTAATCGACTCAACCTTTTAAACATTTTGTTCAATTATAAAATGATATTTTAATTTTTATGAACCACTAAGTAGCGAGTCACGGTATTTTGTTGAACAAAAATAAGTGAAGGGAGGCACACAAAATGCATTAGATTTGGGTCACGGAACCGACATTCAACTGCACTAATGGGACAAGTCACAAGAAGCAATAAGAGACTTGAGAATCACATGGGAACGGGACATTCCTTAAAGACAACCTAACCCACGTTCTAACAAAAAATATCAAGGGCATAAAACGACAGATGTGGGGAGCATCCTATGTCGCATTGCATCCTTCTTTTTTTCACTTTACAACATTTTCAAAAGTATTTTAACAACCTCAAATTATTATTCGCAAGATATAATTTGTAGTCATTCGTTTCGTATTTTTTGTCAAGAGTCTGAGCTGTTTAAGACTACAAATCCAGTTCTATAGGTGGCAAATTATGGCCAAGAGACCAACAGTTTGACGGGTCAGGTCGTAAAGGAAATAGATGGGATCCACAATGCATTCAGGTTAAATGTAAAATTATAACTCGTGATGTAAATCATTACAAACCAAATCTCGGACAACCGTAAAATCTACGAATTTCATATTCGAATGAACCTCGTAATGGTAAGAAAGTAAATTTTCTAATTCATTGTGATTACGGATTGAATGTCTATCCGTCCAAGTGTAGGAGTAACATGTGTTAGATATATTAATAGTTGCAATACAGTAAAGTGTAGAAATACAACTTATCGACTGATCGAGTCTCGTGACAGCACGATATCCTAATCTCGTGACAGCACGATATTCTAAAGCGAAATTGCCCGTCGATAACTGCTGCGACCTCTGTGGACAATCACCTCCAGGATACAACGATCAAATAAACCAATTGTGCAGCAATCACAATTGATTTCCAGAACTCTCAAGTATACTCCAGAGAATATGAAAAATTGAGTATAATATTTTTTCTTCAATAGAAAGATACAATTTCGTTTTTTTGTGTCTTTTCCTAATGTCCAGATGAGTGTTTATATAGGCAAGAAAAAGATGAAACTGCTTTCACCATGATCCAATATTATTTGTAATGGTAATGTATTGTTAATATTGGGCAGTTAAAAAGAGTCATATTTTACTGGCTAGTTGAGGTGTGACTCGAACCTTCGACCTCCCACACAAATTTCATATTTTTTATTAATTGAGCACTTCATCTGAATTAATTAATTTTTTCACATATTTTATTTATTTTATAAATATCTAACAATATGAAGCTGACAATTAAAAACTCAAACGCATGTAATCGTTTAAGTAATAATTTTTTTTTTGAATTTGAAGTGACGAAAAAAAACACACACACAAGCATCGTCGTGCTAGGTGAAAACTGCATTTGTATATGTGATGAATTGTCGTCACTTCTATTCAAATATTGGGATGAAATTAACCAAGAAAAAAAAAGAGTCATGTTTAGACTACTGTTTTCTTTTTGTCTAACTAGAAAATATTGAAAATACCTCCAATGATATTTGGCATGTCCTGTCCTTGATGTGCATTACAACTAATTAAATGGCGATTAAAATAATATAATTTATGATATTCTGTTGCCGCCGTGACAGATACAATCCTTAAATTGATTAATAATGTTTCTTTCAATTCAAGTCGAATACGAATTTTGCATCATTTTGATATAACAGTTACAGCTTAAAAGATGTAGTTGATTATCATATGGTCCAAGTCTTCAACTGTTGCACTGCTGACCTTTCGACCAACTAAATTGATGTAGAAATCATTAATTGTCATTTATTAAACCATTTCGAGTAAGGAACTTCTATTTTAATGTGAATCGTATCGATACTTTCAACCACGATGCTTGTCTTGAAATGCTAATGACGTAAGGTGTAACTCGGAATTAGAAAAAGACCGTTGAGTATACACAATAACTTGCTAAAAATTGTTGTTTGAGATATTATACGTCTCATGTAAACTGTTGAACGTGTACAATAACTTACGAAATTTAGTTGCTAGAGATATTATTCATCTCGAAATCACGTGACGTAAACTAGCTACCAACTCAAATAAACGACGCCCTTTCAATTACCAAATCAATGACCTTTTTACCTATTCCATCTGCATAATGCAAAAATTTAAAACTCTTTACTAAAATTGTGCCATAAGTCGTAACTAATCTAGCATCTGTTTGGCAAACTCTATAAATCAATTTATGAATGATTAAACTTTAATTTTCAATCACACGATCTAATGAACTCACAAATAGTATCTACTTATTTACCACTCAAAGCTCCTCATTTTAAGCCCCTGTTTGTCTACCATTATTTCAAAAAATTGTCTGTTAAAATAAGATTCTTCAGCACAGATTCACCCAATAAAATATTCTATACATAAATCAATAAAATTACTTTACTTTTCAATCACACATTCTCAAAAAAATACTATTCATTACTCTATTTTTTTCTCAATAATGAGAGACAATCACAATGTATACTCATCCAAAATGCATCATTACTATTCAAGAAAATACCAAAATCTCTAACTTGTCCAATACTTGAAAGAATGGTGCAGTCGAATACTTTAACAAATGTAATGATTATGCTTCAACTTTACTCTTTTCTTTTACATGTTATGTTCACTCTAAAACCATTGACATCATAATATTATGGCTACACTCTAGATACAAATTTTACATATACACCATATGAAAAAAATTTGATTTTTAAACACGACTAAACATGATATAAGAGAAAAAAATTAGAAAGACCAAAAAATGAAGTGTAGAGAGACCAAGATCGTCTCTTCAAGATTGCATGCAATGGAAGTAAAGGGACTAGAAACAGTAAAAAGTAATATGGGACCAAAAAAAGAAAAGTAAAGAGAGAAGAGCCACCTTCATTAATTCAAGTGTACACACAATTATTTCATTATTTAACTGAATGCCCAAATATTCTCTTTAAATTTCTTAGTCTCTGAGCACTTGTCAGGATCTGAAATGTGGTATCAAAATCCCTTTTAGTTCTTCAAAATTCTCTCTGTTAGGCATTTATTTCCATTCAAAAGAAGAAAATCCCTCTTTTTCTCTCTTTAATTTAAAAAAGATAAAAAAATATGGATGCTCTCTCAGCTTCCAAATGGTTGTTGCTCTGTGCATTGTTGATTTCAGCTGTACAGTTCACACATTGCAGTGTTACTTATGACAAGAAATCTCTTATTATTAATGGCCAAAGAAGAATTCTTTTATCTGGCTCCATTCATTATCCAAGAAGCACTCCTGATGTACAAAAATTTCAATTTTTTTGAACATTTTTTTTTTTTTTTGGGTTTCTTTGACATTTGTTTTTGTTGATGAAAGAAAAGTATGTATAATGCAGATGTGGGAGGGGCTTATACAGAAGGCTAAAGGAGGAGGATTGGATGTTATAGACACATATGTTTTTTGGAACCTCCATGAACCGTCTCCTGGCAATGTACCATGCTCGTTTTGTTTTGTTTTTTTTTTTCCTTCTGTTTTCTTGCATTATTTCATAGGTTTTTGTATTTTGTTAATTAAATTGTCTATTAATATCTTTAATTTTATGGGTTTTTAGTACAATTTCGAGGGAAGATATGATTTGGTTCGGTTTATAAAGTTGGTTCAGAAAGCAGGATTGTACCTTCATCTTCGCATTGGACCTTATGTTTGTGCAGAATGGAACTTTGGGTAGTTAAATTTCTTAAAAAAAATGTGGTTAGATTTGTTCCATTATTTGCTTCTAATTTCTTATTCAATGTTTAATTTCTTGGGTTTCAGTGGGTTTCCGGTTTGGTTGAAGTATGTTCCAGGCATTAGCTTCAGAACTGATAATGAACCTTTCAAGGTCCATTTCTCTGTTTGTGTTAATACATTTTGATAATTTGTGAAATTCCTTTTAAAAAGTCAAATTTGGACACTTTCCAGTTAATGACTTAGAAATTTTGACGGTTTAATTGGTTTTTGGTGGGGTGTTTGTAGAAAGCAATGCAGAGTTTTACCCAGAAAATTGTCCAAATGATGAAGGAGGAAAGATTGTTTCAGTCTGAAGGTGGTCCTATCATTCTATCTCAGGTACCTTTTTTTTCTTTTCTTTATACGTACTTATACTTGCATAATATGTTCTGATGAAGACAATATTTTGGGGTCCCATATTTGCTATATTTGTAATGAGAAATTATGGGGAAATTCTATATCTTTAACAGATTTGATCAATGTTTTGTTAATCTAAATTGCCTATATTCTCTTGTATCTTGTTACAACTGTGTAGATTGAAAATGAGTACGGATTAGTAAGCAAGGATTTTGGTGCTGCGGGTAGTGCATATATGACTTGGGCTGCTAAGATGGCCATTGAATTAGGCACTGGGGTTCCGTGGGTTATGTGTAAGGAAGATGATGCACCAGATCCAGTGGTAATATATTTTATACCTGTTTTTTGCTTCCAATTACAGTATCTTTTGTGTCGATATTTGCTTGAATCGATCATAAAATCTTTTTCTATCCTCTTAATTTCTTGGAAATTTACAACCCTTCTGATATTTTTTTAAGAATAACTTTCATCGGAAGTTTATGTATTCAGAAGAGATATTGAAAATTCTGTATTCTGACTGAACTCGTTTCAACAAATTTTTATCCATACTTATACAGGGTTGGATATTGTATTCGAACTGATTGCCCTTGATTTTCTTGACAGATAAATGCTTGCAATGGCTTTTATTGTGATTATTTTTCTCCAAACAAACCTTATAAGCCCACACTATGGACTGAGGCTTGGACTGGATGGTATGTTAAATATCAATGGCATATGTGGTAAGGTGGATTGAATAGTATTGGAGTAACTCGACAGTATTAAAATGAAAGAAAATGGCTAAATCTTTGTCTGTTGTACTGTCTAGTACAATCCAATACTACATTCCAAATATGCACATGATGTCTCCTAAATCTTTCTCCCTGTAATGAAATGCTGCTAAACTTCTTTCTTTCTCAAGGTTTGAAGATTTTGGGAGTCCAATTCATCGTCGTCCAGTAGAAGATTTGGCCTTTGCAGTTGTCCGATTCATTCAGAAAGGAGGCTCTTTTGTGAACTACTACATGGTTGACACCGTTCCTCCAATTTATCTATTTATTTAAAATTTATTGTTTTTCACCATGTTTTACAGTAGGGAACTGGTATGCAATTTTACTTCATAGACTTCGAAAAATATTATTTGGTTAGGAGATCTATAAGTTCGCTAAAAGATTCTTGCTGTACTTCATTAGCATGCAATCTTCTGAAAGTTCGAATCACCTCTCGTGTAGATTAAAATTAGATTTTTTAGTAGATTTTGATAAAAGTTGATTAAATGTGTGTTTGAAAATTTGTGGATTTCATGAAATTCATGAAATGATGGTTAAAATTAATTGTAGACTTGACTTGGGATTAAAATCAGATTTAATATATTACTGAACGGGGGCTAAATCAATTTTTAACCATTCTTTGTTGTTTACTATTTGAAGTATCATGGATCATCTTTACACCATATTATAACGAGTTCACTACTTATTGAACTTGTTCTCGATGTCCTATCAGTATCATGGAGGAACCAACTTTGGACGAACTTCGGGAGGTCCTTTCATTACTACCAGCTATGACTATGATGCTCCTATTGATGAATATGGTAAGAAAATGGAGCATTAACTTTTGATCCTGAGATCTGGGAAGAAAGGTTTGGTTACAAATTGACATGCTGACTAGTTTAGTTCACTATTCATTTGAGTAGGCTTGGTTAGGCAGCCAAAATATGACCATTTGAAGGGGCTTCATAGGGCGATAAAGTTATGCGAACCAGCTTTGGTTTCTGCTGATCCTACTGTCTCGGCCTTGGGAAACTATGAACAGGTTCGTTGTTGAATAAGCTGTTATGGATTGATGACCTAATGTCAAATTCCAAAAGCCATAATAATCAAAACAGGTACAGGAAACACGAAAACGCAAAGTAACATACATTATTATAGTTGTTTACAGAGCTACATCAAGTTGTCACTCCAAATTTTCACTATAATAAAGGAAATTACAAGGATTTTCTCGCACCTCTCTTATGTTATCTATGAAAAATGGCTCCCCCTAGAATTGTTTATATAGAGTAAGATATTAGGGTGACCTAATACAGAAATATAATTCCCAAAGAACCCCTATAATATAAGTGAACTGTATAATGGGATCCATACTGTCCTACATAAGCATCTATTGACCTTAATATGAACCACATTTTCCTTCTTGGAAGGAGAGATGGGGGGGGGGGGGGGGGGGACTACAACTGTACTTGACACTTGAGATTTTATGCATAAGTCATTGAAGCTTCTAGTGTTTGTAATTATCTTCTGCTTTTTCTTGCATGTAAATGTAATGGGTCAAAGCTTCCATTTCCAGGCACATGTTTTTTCTTCCAAGTCAGGACAGTGTGCAGCTTTTCTCTCCAATTTCCACTTGGATAAATCTGCAAGGGTGAAATTTAATAACATGCACTATGAGCTGCCACCTTGGTCAATTAGCATTCTTCCTGATTGCAAAAATGTCATTTTTAATACTGCCAAGGTAAGTTGTTTTGATCATGCTTGGATTTGGCAGATTATGTTTTTGCTGACTAGAAGAGATTCATACATAATTTTGCTGATATTTCTTTCTTATATTTGTGTTTTTGAGGGACATCTTCTGGAATCTTGTTTCGTGGACTACTCAATATTGTTTATTATTTTGAAATCTTCCATGTTTTCATCTAAGACTAAAGACGTATAATATGTAGTAGTTTGGAGAAACCAATCTGAGTGAAAGTATTTTCAAGAAAGGTCTTCTCACTAGATTTTGTTCAATATATCTCTTGAAGTCCCATGGCCTGAACAATTGATCATGTTATAGGACACCCGTGATTCATAAAAATTAAGGCATGTTATTGACCAGTGGTTTCTTTACACTAATACTTGATACTGATTAATTGGTTTCTGCCAATCAAGGTTGGAGCTAAAACACCACAGGCTCAACTGTTGCCTACGAATGTGAAAATGTTCTCTTGGGAAACATTCAATGAAGACATATCTGCCACGGAGGTTGATTCAAAAATCACAGTTGTTGGTCTTTTGGAACAATTAAACGTCACTAGAGATGCCAGTGATTATTTGTGGTACACAACCAGGTAAGGATAAAATTTAACCAGAGCAACGTTCATTGAAAAATTTATTTTCATGAATCAGAATAAGTTTATACAAAATGAACTTTGCAGCGTCGAGATAAGTCCAACTGAATCCTTTTTACGTGAGGGTCGAAATCCTACTCTCGTGGTGCAATCAGCAGGCCATGTTCTGCATGTGTTTACTAATGGACAATTATCAGGTATGAAGGGTGAAAATGAATAAAAGCTCAGAATCTGTAAAGGAAAGAACTTAGTCTAGTTAATTATCTCAACAAAAAATGTACTATGCTACTTAATACAGGATCGGCATTTGGAACTAGGGAATACAAAGCTTTTCCTTACACTAAAGATATCCCTTTACATGCTGGAGTAAACAGGATTTCACTTCTGAGTGTTGCCGTTGGATTGCCGGTTAGTTCCCTGACCTTTGCCTTCGTCGTACTCACCATTACTTCATTAGCAAGAATGCAACTTCAAAAAGAAAATATGCAATTTTTTAGAAAATCATTTTCTTCCTTAACAAAGATCTGTAGTGCCTACTTTTGTATTAGACTATGTACCTAAATTTCTGCTACAAAATTCACATGTAAATTCAAAAATTGCTTCTATTTTGTTCATGAAGAATAATGGCCATCGCTTTGAAATGTGGAGCACGGGAATCCAGGGACCAGTTGTCTTACAAGGACTAGACCATGGAACAAGGGACCTGTCCTGGCAGAAATGGTCATACCAGGTTCATCAATATATCTACTCTTTCCTTTTTTCATTTTTTTAGCTGAGGAGGGGGTGTGTGGTTTACCTTGCTTCTCTTCATCTAATGATGCATTAGTTTTCCTAAATTTGGATTGAACGTGTTTATGTTTTCCAGATTGGGCTCAAAGGGGAAGCCATCAACTTGGCTTCTCCGAGTGGAATATCATCTGTTGATTGGACACGAGGGTCCTTGGCTGCAAACAAGCAACAGCCACTTACATGGTACAAGGTATAAATATTAGCTTAAGCTTAACGAGAGTGCTGGCAAGTTTATGAATTCACTCATAGGATTACTAAATGGCAAAATAAATGGAGTCATGTATTGGTCATTTCTGTCATCAAAATGATAAGAGGGATTGAAGTTCTATTCACGATCAAGTGGTTCTACACTTGTACCGCATCTGCCTATAGGCCTTATCCTGAAAATTTAGGGCGACACCTTTTGTTTTCAATTCTTATTGTAACTTTGCAGGCTTACTTCAGTGCACCACAAGGGAATGAGCCTTTGGCACTGGACCTGGGTAGTATGGGCAAAGGTCAAGTGTGGATCAATGGACAGAGTATAGGAAGATACTGGACTGCCTATGCAAAAGGTGAATGCCGTGAATGCAGCTATACAGGAGCATATCGACAAGCGAAGTGCCAATACGGTTGTGGAAAACCGACACAAAGATGGTATAGAAATTTCTTAATGCATATTTGGTAGCATGAAATAGACAACATAATGAACAAGATTTTTGAGTTCTTTTCTTTCTTGATCTTGTCCAGTGCCGTACAATCCAACTTCCTAAACGTGTAATCAGTGTTTTAGTCAAAACTAGAACTTTTCTAACCAGAGTCCTAGCTTGCTGAGTCTCTTTCTCAAAACTTTTTTTTTTCAGGTATCATGTCCCTCGGTCTTGGTTGAAGCCTACACGAAATTTACTGATAGTTTTCGAGGAACTTGGTGGGGATGCATCAAGAATTTCTCTTGTTCGAAGATCAGTCACTAGTACCTGAATAAAGATGACATTGTACTACTTGTACACGGTTTGCTTTTGAAGTGAAGAAGGCAATCTTCATAAAAGAAGTTGTTCATTGTCTTATGTAACTTTAGCAGTAGTTTCTTGCAGAATGTGTGAAAAGATAACCCTGAACTTGCAGCCAAAGTTTGGGAGTATCATTGAGTCTGTATTACTCAATTTTTTAAAATTTGTAAATTATGGTGAAATATATATTACAGTTCATGAAATAAAAACCACTAATTTTACCTTATTTGTGATGTATTTTGTTGTTATGTTATTAATATCAATAGAAATATGTGATTATTAAAAAATTTCCTTGAAAGCAAAACTATTAAGGCTTTTCCAATACACGAACTTGCTCAAAAGGCAGTATAATGATTTATCTAGAAAGCATGAAGATGGTTATTTATGTGACTTTCAACAAAATATTAATTGATTTATTGTTATTTGAGAGAAAAACAGAATAGGTGCTTTTAATTGTGACTGTTCTTGCAATGCAAACTCCATTGGCCCCTTGTCAACACGTGCTTTTTGCTTATGTGCGACGGTCGAATTCATAATTGGTTAAATTTTTTTTTGAAGCTCGTATAGTTTGTGGTGACTTGGGATTGGTTGCTGCTTGTATATGCAATGCATGACGGGAAGAGCAAAATGTGGGCATTTAAAAAATGAAAAAATATTGGAAAATTGCGGCAGGGGTCTTTAATCTTTACAAAAAGTGCAAATAGATTCCTAACCTCTACAACTAAGAGTTAAGAGGACCTACTCTGTTACAAAAGTGAAAGCTTGAGGATCTATCTGCACTTTTTCCCAACGTTAATGATCCCGCTACAATTTTCTTAAAGTTAAATTCAACTGCTTTTAAATGCAAAAAATGGGATTCCGTTGCCGGGACTTGAACCCGGGTCTCTCGGGTGAGAGCCGAGTATCCTAACCAACTAGACTACAACGGATTGTTGTTAACCTTATAAATTAAAAATTTCTAATCAAAATGTAGCAGCGAAACCTTCGCTCCTTAAAACTACGATTCATAGAGAACTGCAAAAAAATTATTAGTGCACGTCTGATTTACCAACGCATGTCCTTTACAATTTGGATGAACAATTATCAGAAATATAAAATTGAATATATTCAGCTCATAAAATAAAAACCAAAATTCAGAAGTTAACAAAAATGTCTTTGAAAATGAGTTTGGAGAAAATGTATTATTGAAAAATGAGATTAAAACAAGGGCGACATTCAATACAAAAATCAAACAATGGATTATTCATTTGGATTCGCCTTTTCCCGTCAAAAAAATAAAACAAATGTTTTCTATTTCAGATAGATTGTTTTCCTAATCCCTTTGGGTTCACTTTATAGTAAAACAATTACAAAGTCACTTTCAACTTGTCTTTGCTCTTTTCCATACAATGACAGTTCCACCAAAATCTGAAGAAGCCAACAAATTCTCTCCATGGTTCCAAGCAATGCCTATAACCGGGTAGCCATGACCCTGCAGTAATAACCAACCATTAAAATACATGAAGCAGGTCGAACAAGACCTTGGATGAAATCATGAAGTTGAGATATACCTGTAGTTTGTTTACACAAGTATGCTTTGGTCGAGTTAAATCGTAGAAATAGACATTAGCATCTTCATTCCCGGCAACTTCATTGATGTACATATCAGCGTCAATGAGAACGGGATGTTCTTGTGCATATTTTATGAATAAACTTGTAAAAGCATTAACATTTTAGTAGAAAGAATGCAGTTTTTGCCTAAAGGATTTGGCAGGCAAGATGACGAATATCTCGTTTGCCTAAGCTTGTAATTAAGTTTACTTATTTTGACGTAAGAGTTACTTTCAAATGAGTAACTTTTTTTAGTTGAAAGCCAGAAGAAAAATAAATATCCAACTATTTTGAAACAAAAAGTTGTATAAGAGAAAGTTTTACTTTTAAGCTTAGCCAAAACACATAACAAATGGCCATAAGAGCATCCAAAGAACGCCTTTAGTGCCATTGCATAAAGTTGGCAAAAGCATTATCTTCTTTAAATTGGTGTAAGTGTAGAAAGGATTATATGTAAATTGGCATGAATACCTATAAATTCTCCCTTCTCAAGGGAAAGTAGAGGACAGAAAGAAGCACGAATGCTATGCAGTCGTGGAGCCAATTTAAGTGCACAGCGAAGAGTCAAATAACCTTGTATCTCCAAAGAGACGCTACATCAAACAAAAATGCCATCTAAGGTATTAGAATACTGATATTATATCTGAAAGTACAAAAGACAAATATTACTGAACGACCTGAAGAAAGACAAACTTCCATCTTGAGAAAAAGTTAGCAACACAGGACCTCGGGTGAGCAAAGAAAAGGTTCTGTACTGTACAGTAGTGACTGGAGAATTATGCTTGCTGCTACTTCGATTACGATGAGACCTAGATAAGGAACCTGTATGTGAATCCATACTAACTGTGTATACACATCCCTGCGATCATTTGTAAAGAAAACGTCTTACTCTTGGGGAAAAAAAGAAGAAGAAGAAGTTCAAAGCTAATCAGTTATCAGAGGTGGAGGAGTCCATGAGGAGCTAACACGCCTTAGCGTCACCGCAGAAGATAAGCTGACCAGTGTGGTCATGGTCCATAGCAGTAACCTTACTGTCAAAGGTCGCTTTACTGATTGTTCTTCCAGTGCTGAAATTGAACACCTAGAATGCCAGTTATAAACCAGTGCGTATGTGAGAATATGTTAACTGTCTTACGCAAGGTAAAGGCATTAAGCAATGCATTTGATTTAATCTGTAGGATGGCATAATATCTCCAGAATGCAGATTTGATATTTTAACAAAAGGAAAAACATCTAACTAGATGCATGTTAATATATACAGAAACAATAAGAAAAATTTGTTAGCATGACATCAAAGACACATCAACATCGCAGGACAAAATAATACATTGATACTGTCATACTACGAGTTCGGATAGTACACAAGAAAAGGAAAATCCAGCGCTACTAATATGGGCACAAGAAGGGTATGTCCTCTTTTGTGCCTAGCACACAAATGCTGACATCCTCAACCAAAGAAAGAATACTGAAGAAATTGATATAAGGAAATGGTTTCATGGTTTTGATGAAACATCTACCCAAAATAATTGTGGTTTCAATAAGTAACATTTGCAAGCAGTGAGAGGACACTTAGTTAAAGTTTCACATGAATTACCATTATCTCCTTGTTTGCATTGCCAACTGAAAGAAAATTATTGTTCACCTGCATGAGTAAAATAGTCAAAATGACACTGTACCAGCAAACTTAAAACGTAATATAAATTTATTCTTTGAGGTCAGAAGCCACGACAATAGCATGAAGTTTCACATACTTACCGGATGAAAACGAATACAAAATTGAGGTGAAATTCCATAAATCACCCTCATACAAAGGCCTTTCAAGATATCCCATACTCTAACAGTTTTGTCGATTGAGGAAGATGTGATGTACTGATTGTTAGTTGAGAAGTCAAAATCTGAGGAGAGAAATTTTAGAACTCGATGTAGACAGAGTACTTAGCTCAATGTGAATCATGAAATGTGCATGTATGAGCATGTATTAAAATGCTAAAAATAGACCACCACGAGGCCCCAGGTTGTTCCAATATTTCACTCTGAGGATTCTACAAGGACGTTTTAAAGTGTGACCAAGGTCTAGGGGGTTTACAATTAACAGAGGAGGGTTGACAATTTAAATTGAGAATGGAGCCATCAAGGGGTCTCCTAAGGGGAACAGAACACAGATTAATGAAAAGTTACTACAGAATGAACACCAGTTAATCCTACCCGTGACATCTTTTGTATGTCCCGTTAACTGCTTGAGAACTGCAGGTGAAGTAGAAACAGTGCATACAGTCAAGCTTCCATCTGATGCTCCATAAGCAAGCAGATCAGAACTCACGTGCCCAAACTTTATGACCGTAACTACAAATAATGACCGTTGGTTACATCAGAATGTAAAAATTTCAATGAAGACAACATAGGCAGCAACAATATACAATCTGGTCTTGTTCTCTGAAAGACGTACCCATGGCCTTGCACTGGTCAAAAATGCAGTGCATCCCTACAAAGGAATATGCAGGTTCGCCCTTTCTACGTGGGAGCTCAGTATCACTTGCATTTGAACTGACACTTGTGCGGAAACTCAATGCTCTACTACCACTTCGTAGATCCTTGGAGAAAGGAAGAACAGAAATATTAAAATGACAAGGCTAGAACACTTCTTATTCTCGGGAATGACATG
Source organism: Fraxinus anomala (assembly GCA_903798345.1). NCBI lineage: Eukaryota > Viridiplantae > Streptophyta > Magnoliopsida > Lamiales > Oleaceae > Fraxinus > Fraxinus anomala. The sequence continues at coordinate 2,714 of CAIGRN010121821.1, read as the reverse complement.
TGAGTGTATAATTCACAACGAATCACAAGAACATATATAAAATGCGATCTGGAGTATTGGATATCCATACAACAATTTCATTAATGCTTAAGTTGAAAACCAATTGATCACGATAAGCATTTTCTCTCTATAACTACATTTGCGAAAAACTTCCTAGACTCAATGTGACATTCAGATTAGTTTCAACCTGGGAGATTCTAGATGGAAATGATTAAAGGGAAAACTGTCTGTGCATACATATATACATGTATATGGGTGTATGTACAACATGATAGCCACAGGACCATGATTGCCACGGTTTCAACTTTCCATATGAGGAACATTAGAGAAAACTAAAAACATCATAAGAAGCCTATATGGCAGTCTTATTCAAAAACAATGACTTATCCCCACCAATGATCAATAAGCTTAAATGAATCATAGGCTATACATCTGTTAAAATACAGAGTTCCTTCATCTCTACAGGTCAATAGAGAATGCGACCTTTATCAAAAATCTTTCAAGTACTGATTATCTGTTTGCTTAACTAGCTCTAATGAAGACAATTGTCAAGCAACTCAAAGTTATCGTATTTAAGATGTCTCAGTTCTTTGCTTGGGGCACAGGTATAAAGCACATAGTGCCTCGTGAATCCCTAACGACCTTTTACTTTTTCCTACTCGCAAGGAATTCATTGTAAGAAAGAAACTTGGAGAGAACAACAAACATACTGGAGAAATGGCACATACCCTGCTCGTACTCCAGCTGTCCACCTCAAACAAATGGGAGAGTGGACTTGGAGATGGTACCCATCGTCCACTGATGCATCGACCAGTAAATTACACTGATGTGAGAATTGTATGGAACACAAATTTAAACAGAAATCTTATACTGTAAAGCTGAAGTTCTTTCAAAATTTTAAAAACTTGTACAAAAAGGTTTCAGAATCAACAAACGATAATTCATCGATACTCATTGCAGTCAAAGTAGTATTTCAGTCACCTCTGTCCTGGAGTGCTCGGGTAACTCGGTATTTGTGAACTTTCCCAATTTCTCGGTCTATTAATGTAATTACGGAAGGCAACATAACCTTTTCCATTACATCTCCAATCCTACAACAAGAAACCACACAAAATCAACATTTTTATATAATGAATTCCTTACTATGTTGATTTATAATATATGCTAAATTTATATATATAAAAGTGGTAAGAATTGAAAATTTGCTTCCAATAATAAAAGGATTATCGTTTTTGAGAAATTCAACAGAGAGTACCTTGATATTATATTCACTGACAACGATTATTTGAATTCTAGAACAGCCATCTCATCATTTAAATCAAAGCAGAAAAATGAAGAATATGGCAAACTCAAGTGGATATACAGTCTACAAAGTACTAGTTGCGTTCTACCTTTTGATTCTATTTATCAGCAATCGCGCAAATAATTGGCACTCATGTACGCACTAGTCTAAAACGTATATACATATAGCATATATGGAATGAGGATGCCTTGTGCATTTTCGCTGTCACGCCTTTAACACAGATCTATAACGAACAGGAGTCCAAATTACCCAATGCAAGAGTGTTTAACTACGTAATGTACTCGTAGCTGCATACACTTATATACATAGGAGCAATCAAGGAGTACCTTGCGGCGCAGGACACTGGACTGAGCTTTCCGATAGAGGAGGAGGCGGCGGATTCCAATGTAATTGGGATCAGAATTGGGAGGAGAAGGCTGAAGCATACAACTGAAGAATTCTGGATCCAATATCACGTCCTCTTTCTTCTTGTCACAATTTTCCAATTTCGAATCATCATTTTCAGGCGAACTCTTCACAATCGCTTGTTCCGCCATGCTATTGTCGATTTCGCATTGAATTATTCGACTGAAAAGCTACGAGTTTCGGAGATCGGAGACACTAACGTTTTCGATTTCGATTTCTTTCGTTTTCTGAATCAATATTTTATGAAGATTTTGATGGAAATAGCTACGGACGGTTTATCGCCGTAATCTATTGGTTTTTTTTAATGGCGCCGTATTTTTAAATATTGAAAACTTATTTTGTTAATTAATTAGTAATAATTAGAAATGATCTTATTAGCATAATCGATTCAAAGTTTTAGCAATTTTTTTATAAAAATTGATGAAACATGAGTTGAGAAATTGTCCCCGTAAAATATGTGAGTATAATTAATTATTGATTTTGACTTAAATTAAAAATAAATGCTAAAATTGGTTTATTTAATCATCAGACAGTATTGAGATTGATGAAGTAATATGTCGTATCATCGGTGCTTAACGCAAACTAAGTATTATGTTTAGTAGATTGAAATGTTATCTTTGTTAAATAGTGAAATTTGATTTCACAATCAAGGTTAATTGTTCAATAATTAGGGCCATTTAGTTTCATAAAATTAATCAAATGGATTAAAAAAAAAGCTCATTTCAGCTTCTTAAAAATCATATCAAACGAACCTTAGTACATTCCCTCCAATTAACTCCCACTCGAGAAAATATGTAAAACTTCAAAATTTATAATTTTGAATTGTTGTCTTTGGGAAATAATTTATTTGGAGTACGTTATTAAATAATAGAAAAAAATTATGAATTTTTATGTCCTCTTGTCGAGGATGTTATCGACACCTCAATCTGAGGATCATGTGATGCCCTTCCACGAAAAGAAAATAATTTTTTGGAGTACGTGATTAAAAAATAGAAAAAAATTATGA
>CAIGRN010121808.1:0-25609 GCA_903798345.1 Fraxinus anomala | reverse complement strand
TATGGAAAATTGGTCAAGTCTTTTTGGACAGAAAATGCAAGACATTACAGAAGAAGTGTCTCATACAAACTCTAGCATGTGGGAGCATGATTTCAGTTAAAACAAGGGGTTATGAACATATTTTTTGAACCATACAGTTTGGAAATGATAACTCTTGCCGTAATCAGCTTCTTATCCTTCTTGCTTTTACCAGGGTTTTTTGTCGATCTAAATTTATTCAAGGCTAGTAAGGAGAGAGCTGCAGAATTTGCCAAGGAAAGTGATGCTGTAGTGAAAACTATGAATGAAAGCAACGGTGCATCAGGAAAAGATGGTTTAGCTGATGAAGATGCAAACCTGATGATCAAGTTAAAATTTCTTACATATAAGGTATGCGCGCTTAAGAGGCTGACTTATGAAATGGTTTGGCTCCTACTCGATCTTTTGTTTTTCACAAAAGTACCATATGCATGTAACTAAATGGAGAAATCATTTAGAAAACTTGGTTTTAAGTACCTTACCCAGCTTCTGTGCTTATCTTGGTCCTTCGTAATTGATATTATATATTCATAAATAGAGAGATATATTCAACATAATGGATTAAAAGCTTGTATCCAAAGAGGAAGTAAATGTATTTTTTTGTTTTATGTATAAAGCAAATGAAAATGCATCAGCCAATAAGGGATCAAAATAAACAAGCAGGTGGAAAGATCTCCAATCACTCTGATTTGAGCTTGAGTCATATTTGTGAAGTTCATTTAGCGAATGATGGGTGGTAAATGATCTTATAATCTTGATATTCAAATATGCAGATACGGACGTTTCTCATACGGAATGGCTTGTCAATTCTTTTTAAAGAAGGTCCAGCCGCATACAAAGCCTACTACTTGAGGTAAACTTTACCTAAAAGGCATACATTAACAATTGCGTTTGGAATTTGACAATTGGAGGATGCTCTTCATTACATGTAAACGCAGTTAAACGCACGCACGCACACTAATTGTCATTTATACAGGCAAAGAATATAGCAGATGTTCAGATGAATGTTTTGAACGGTCTAGTCTTTGATCACCATACTGACAGTGAGTATCTTGAATATGGTTTCTGATTCTAATTCTCAAAAAATATTAGAGGACATCCACCTAATTTCCAGCATATATTCTGAAGTTATTCTTTTTTATTTGCAGGACTAAATAGTATACAATTATACAAATCTAGGTCAATGCACTTATAGGGTCAATTAATTTTTTAGCGATGTCAAAAAATTGAACCAAAGTTTAAACTGAAATTCGTTGAGACTTCTACCAGGTTCAATTCTGTCTTGTGTTTCAGACTGCAATGCAAACTCTTGCCCTTTAGGATCCTCCCGTTTCTTGCGAATTCTGTTATTATACAATTAGAATATCAGTGGAAAAGATCATTGCTATCACATCTAATTATGCCCTTGTTTTTCTTGTGTTTTTCTACAAGTCATAAGGATACGTCTTCAGAGAGTTGCATTGATTTCTTTATAATCTCTTATTACCATTATTTGGTCATTCTAGGCAAATGAAGATATGGAATACATCAACTGCGAAGCAAAGGGAGCTCAGCAAGATGCTGGATGAATGGTATTTCTGTAATTTGCTTTACATTCCCACAGGAGATGTGGTCCAATATCGGCTAATGATATTTCTTGTGTGAAGGGCTGTATTCATACGTAGAAAATATGGACATAAACAGCTGTCATCATCTATATACCTTAGCGAAGCTGAGCCTTTCCTTGAACAGTATGCTAAGCGCAGTCCACAAAATCAAGCTCTGATAGGATCTGCTGGAAGTTTAGTGAGAGCTGAAGATTTCTTGGCTATTATCGAGGTCGGGAGAGATGAAGAGGGTGATCTCGAGCCAGAAACAGAAATGAAACATTCAAGTCCAGTTCCCTCAGTGAAGGAAGCTATTAGGAAAGATGAGGGTCTCATTGTCTTCTTTCCGGGTAAGAGTTATGCACGTGGCCTATACCCCTCCCCATATCTTAATGCAGTTTTCTTTTCTTTGATTTCTGCTACAGAGAAAGGATAAATTGTGTATGCAACATCATTAATTAACACTTCCAAATGGCGAAGCCTTATTTACCAATAAACTTAGATAAACTGCCTAAATTGTTTTCTCAAATTTGTTTGATCAATCATTATATGTCCCGAAAGGGTCAGTGAAATCAAATCTTTTCAATCACACTAGAATATGTCAATTTTGGTATACTTCTTTCTCTTCTTACCTATTCCATTGGAATCACATCTCTTCTGTGAATATGAACTTTTTTTTTGTGTTCGCGTAAAGCATAGCTCAACCATCTAAGACATTGTTTCCATAATTTATCTTCAGCAACAGTTCACGTTGACATAGATTTTAATTTCTTATTTTGTACATTTTAGTATTACAAGATATTCATTCTGTTACGTTTGTACTTCCTCACATGGGCATTCTGGCTATGACTGCCAACACTCTGTGTTATAAGCATTACTAGTTTGATAATTATTCCATAAAACTTGTCTTATGACCACCGAGTCCATGTTCGCACTTAACTAATTCCTACTCACTTTAGGATTGTGTAGTACATCCTATTTTAAGTCATTGATTATAAGTTGAACCTATATACACATATATTTACATTTCAGGACGCATAATTCTCCATTTGGACTCCACTGTCATCTTTATTCCCATTACTATTATGTGGGAACTTACAATTTTCTTAACCTAAAACCTTTATTCCATCTTAATTCTATGTATGAAATCTAAGTTTTGCTTGACCTAAAACATTTATATTCCAAAGGGTTGCCGCAAAATTCCAACTTACAATTTATCCTCTTCCTAGTCTCATCAACTAAAATTGTGTCATGATCAAGTAACATACAGAAAACAACTTTATCATGGATTCTTTCACAAATAGATGAAAAAACAAGGAATCAAGGGTGCACCTTGATTGAAGTCCCCTCAACACTATTGCAACTTATCTGCTTAATATGTCAGCTACAAAAGTCAAATTACGGGTCCATTTAAGAAGAGTTACTGTGAGATTTTGAAGCAAAAATCTCAAACCTAAAAGAAAACCTAATTGCAAGAAGCTGAAGTCAACTTTGATGGTTCTTTCTTTTGTAGTCTGGTATCTTGAAAATATATCTTGAATTGGCAATGCAATTTATTTCAAGCTGCTTCTCTCGGCTACAGATTTTATTATATGGCCAGGTGTCCTCTGCTCCACCTTAATCAGTTGTCAAACGTGGATATCAAAGGAGTGGAAAAATGCTTTGTTGAATTCAGAATTCTTTCTTTCAGTACCTTGCTGCATGTGTTTGCCAATATATGACATGTTATCCTTAAGTATTCTACTTGTCTTCAGTCATATCAGATGAATATGTGAAAAAAAATGAAAGAAAGGGAAATTGTACATGCACTATGAACTCCAATATAACCACATCTGCCATTGCTGAGGATATGGACTGCCTCACTTGAGTTTCGTTTTGGTTTCTGGCTTTGGTAACCGTTAAAGCAAATATCTGTTATGAGCAACATATGAATAAGAGAAATTGATTTATTGTCCTTTGGCTAGGTGATGACTTTCTCTTTTTGGTTTTCTTCCTCATCACTTTTTGTCATCTGACAGTAATAGATGAGTAGGAAAAACAAAAGGGAAGAGTAATCAGCTTTCTAGGAACGGTTTAGTCACATCTTTACCATGCATAGACTAGCTTTTTCTTCTGATTATTTCCTTCCTCTGATTTCCATGATTACTCCTAATTCTCGTGCTATGCATCAAGAGTAATCATGATTCTACAAGTTTCTGATTTTAGTTGTTTATGTTATTGAATTCTCCATTTCTTTCTTGGGGGACCTGTTAGCATAGCAGAAAATTGATTCAATTCCTATATTATTTATTTGAACGCTTGCATTATTTGACCTGCACCGTGTATTGTCACTTTTTAGGAATACCTGGTTGTGCCAAGTCTGCACTTTGCAAAGAGATATTAAGCACCCCTAGAGGACTTGGTGATGATCGTCCAGTCCATTCCTTGATGGGTGATCTAATCAAAGGTATTGATTTTGATGTTTCAGTTAATCTCCAATTATTTCATTATGGTGGTCATAAAGGATCTGTTCTTGCAAATATTGCGATATCATTCATTAAACAGCTGTATTTCTAACAAATTTGTGATGACTTATTTAAATGTGGACGTTTTTCTATTTGATGGTGGATCGATATTGAAATCCTTATTCTTGTTCTGGTATTCATCTTTGAAGTCTTGATGCTGACAAGATACTAACAAGAGAACCTATATCTCTGGGTGTTCAACTAAGTTCAAATTCATGATAGTGAAATTTCTACCTAACTTGTTTAAAAAAATAGCAGTTATCTCTCTTATTCTTTTAATTTAGAAAAGAAAAAAACGGCGCTTCTATAAAAATTTTAAGAAGTCAACGTTTGGGTTTAATGAGAAATTGTGAATTACAGAGATCATATTAATGGAATAAGAATATCAAGAGATGTGTAAAATGGAAAATAAGGTTTAGTTTACGTTTTTTTTCCCTGAAAATCTTAGTCCACAGATTTTTTTTTTCTGAAGTCACTCTCGTCTTGTCACTTACTGTTCCTTTTTGTAGCTCCAAGTCTTTGTATTGAGACTTGAGAATATTATCATTAAGGATCCCTTTTCCTGGAGAAAATCCTAATATTCCTTTTTTCTGTTGCATCAATCCCAACCTCATTGATCACATAGTGTTGACATTAAATTCAAATTTTCTTATTTTAAATATCAGGAAGATATTGGGCGAAGGTTGCTGAAGAACGCCGAAGGAAACCTTTTTCTATCCTGTTAGCCGACAAAAATGCACCCAATGAAGAAGTTTGGAGACAGGTGATTTTTTTTCTTTCATTCTCTAGCTTCTCTTAGTATGGAATGATAGTTTTATGCAGATCTTGTGTAATTTGTGAAGAGAATGGTGGTGTATGTATGGAAGCACTGGAGTGTCTTGTCAACTGCAAGAATCAGGATAATAATAGACTAGTGCAGAATAATGCTAAGAGCTACTTGGATGACATGATGTTTTCATACATTGTATTGCTAAGTACTCGTACCAACATGACTTGTTCTGTATCCAGCATTGGAGCACATGACCGGGATGCCGACACTGCCTTTTCCTGCCTCAGATTATCTTTAGCACTAGGAAGGAGAGGGGTGGGGGTGGGGTTTTACTATATTGACTAGTTCTCTAGGTGAGTAAATCATCATTGTCGCTAATCTTTGTAGATTGAGAACATGTGTCACAGCACCAAAGCATCTGCAATACCTGTAGTACCTGACTCTGAAGGTAATTTTTCATTGCTACAATAGCTGTTTATCATCTTACAGGAAATTTACTACCTACAACTATTAGTTTGACTTTTGCTTATCGAATGATGAAAACTATCCTGATGTACTAAGCTGTATGTTGTGTCAGTTTGAGGGCTTAACAATTGTTTGTAGCTACTGTATAGTCATCAGACTAATTACATGATACCGTTGACTTGTTGAGCTGATAGCTATTCTCTTTTGTGTCTGCCTTGGATCTACATAGCACCAAAAGCTGGAGCTGTCATCGATCCATTTCCGTACCTTCCATTGTATTAGAATCCATAGTTCTACCTTTTACATTACATTTTACACAGTGTTTGAATCTGTTCTGACAAAAAATAAATGTCAATAGAACACCAAGGTGCAGGCAATGTGCTTTGGTTTCTTACTTTTTGTACCTTCTCATTAAGCATGTAAAATTTTACCTTCTGCAACCTGATTGACATGCTAATGATTGTTGCAAGATAGTGGGTGAATGCTTTGTAATTTCTTGCTATTTACATTCCATGTTTCCTTGAACTCCTTGTTACAGTTAAATAGAGAAGAAATCATGTTTGCCTTGATCTTCTTCAATACATTTATGCTTTTTTATTTTTGAAGTGCTCTTTTCATTCAATTTGAGATATGTATTAGCTATGATGAATTCATAATTATGCCTTTTGTTTCTTCGCCAATTTGACTTCTTCGCCAAATCATCTATTATTTTGTTTGTCTTTGAACATATGTGCTTTATTCTGATACCTTCCTTACTTATTTGGTATATTTTTCTTATCTTTCTTTGGCCCCAAAATGTAGGAACTGAATCAAATCCATTCTCTCTTGACGCACTTGCTGTTTTCATATTTCGAGTACTTCGCCGTGTTAATCATCCGGTAATCACAGCCTTGCTACTTAGTGTTGGACTAGTTCTCCACTTCCAGAAAAATCAAGACGATATTTCTAATTTGTATTTTGGCTTCTCTCCTTGAAGGGGAATCTCGACAAGTCATCTCCAAATGCTGGTTATGTGTTGCTAATGTTCTACCATCTTTATGATGGCAAGGTGCTGCTCTTTATGACTTTAGCATGTTATTATAATTTTCACACTATTCATGTAATAGATTTTTGACAATGTCATTGTTAAATATTCACCAGAGTCGCAAGGAGTTTGAGACTGAGCTTATTGAACGGTTTGGCTCACTTGTGAAGATGCCTTTACTCAAATCTGACAGGTTTCCAATTTCTTCCATAAAACCTCAATGTACCAGTCGTCTTTTTGTTCTATAACTTTTTAGTTATGTTTTTACATTAGAAAAGGTAACAAGGCTCATCTAGTATCCAGAGCCTGAAATCTCTTTAGGGAAAGAGGAAAATAGGAAGCAAATAAACATAGTTGAACTATGGTGGCATAGCATGTATGCTACTACACTCTCGTTACTGCAATGAACTTTCTTTAGGTTATTGTACTGCCTCACTTAGCGTCTGCTTGAGAACAGTAGGCATAAAAATGCTTTTTGGCGCTTACCCCCAACCAGGTGCCACTTCCAGATGATTTGGGTCATGCCTGAATTCAGACCTCCTTTTCATTGGGCAAAAGAATTGAATGACCTGATTTTTTTATTTTTTTTTTCCTGTTAGTTTTTATCTTGTTGCCTAGGATTTAATAATTATTTTTCCTGTACTCCCTCTCTGCACGTGAAGGTCTCCTTTGCCTGAAAATTTGAGGTCTACTATGGAGGAGGGAATAAACCTTTACAAGCTTCACACTAATAGACATGGAAGGTCAGTATTTTATCTGCTCTACATGCCTGAAAGACTGTTTGGTTATTGTTTAGTCGATGTTTTGTCTGCTCCACTGCATTCAAATGTTAGGATGCTAGATCAAAGTTTAATTACGTTTCCTCTTGCTGATTCCATCCCCACACAGGGGTTTTTATTGTTTCTCTTTCTCTGTTGAGGGTGAGATGGGGTGTGGTCTTACTATATTGTATCATCTCACATGAGTTCTTATGCTCTTCTGTTAGACTGGAATCTGCAAAAGGCTCATATTCGAAGGAGTGGGCTAATTGGGAAAAACAATTGCGAGAGACATTGCATGAGAATGCTGAATATCTTAATTCTATACAGGTCAGTTTTATTGTTTCTGTTGACTTGGTGGTGAATTTTATTATCAGTCAAACAAGTGAATGAATTTCATTATCAGTAAAACAAGTGAATCTCGTTATTGCTCTGTACCCTTGGTTTTCTCAGCAAAATCATAATATGAAGTTGTAGCAAGGTCATATAGCAGAAGTTGCCCCATCAAAAAACATGTATGAAGGGGCAAGAAGGATTCCCTTTGCTAGTGAAAAGCCAAAATTTTAGGTCATTAAATCGGTACTGGATTACTATGTCAGTCCTTAGCTAGGAATTGGACAACCCACATGCATTTCCTATTGAGTTTCAGCTAATGAGCTAATGCATAAAAGCTAGAGGAGATTACCGTCACTCTAAGGCGGAAAACACCCTCTAGTAATGTAAAATTATTGACTAATTATGTTAACTGGAAAACTGTAACTTTATCTTAATATATTCAACCACTCACGTTAATAAGAAAATTGACTGTATACTTTTTCTATATTTTGGTGTACTGTTGTGCTTACCTGTGGCGGCAAAAATTGGCAGCAGCCAAGTACTGTTCTCTGATAAATAAATATGAACTGTCTTCCAACTATATGATTCTAGGTCTTTTAACTGAATGGAGGAGTATAAAAAGGCATGGAAAAGACTAAAATATGAAATAAGTACTTAATTTAGTAAAAGCATAAATGACAGTAAATTAATCGGGCCTAACTTGATGTCATGTATGCACCTATCTGCTTGTCTTGGTTCAGATATAAGTAAATTAATCAGGCACAACTTGCTGGCATGTGTGCACCTCTCTGCTTCTTTCTTGGTCCAAATCTTAGGCTATTATAACTACATCATTACCTAAGGCAGCAGTTATTAAGGCTGATTCCATGGTTGAACTGAGTCTCTTGCTTCTTTATCTCGGAGAAAAATTGTGGCATGTCTTCATTACGTAAGATTGACTACTTCTCTGATGTTGGAACGTTTCCAGATCCCATTTGAATTTGCTGTTGAAAAGGTTCGGGAACAAATTAAGTCAATTGCAAAAGGGGAGTATAGGCCTCCTAGTACTGAGAAGCGGAATTTTGGAGCCATAGTTTTTGCTGCTATCACGCTGCCTGTTTCAGAAATCCAAAGTCTCTTTGACAATGTAAGTGAACATTTGCTTTCTCAACTGTTAACCTGATTGCTGCTTACTCCTATACCTAACAATTTCATAAGCAGGTCTATTAAAATTCTTGATCCTGAAAATTCACTTCTTTGGAGAATCATTGTCTATTTTCACCTAGCTACACTGGCTAGTTTGTTATTTCAATAGTTATACGTTCAATTATAGTATTATATTCAGAGGGAACTGGCCTCCATGCGAGTCCGAACCAGATTGGCAGCATTAAAATCTTTCTCAAATTATTTGTCTTTCCTGGCATTAGCATTTTTTCCTTCATATTTGCCTGATATAATTTTGCATCCAAGAGTTAAATGCAATGGAATGCATTCATATTGCATATATAACGAATGAATACTTCTTCACATTTGCATCTTTATGATTGAAACAGTTAAATGGGAAGGATCCTCGGGTCGAAGTTTTCCTTAAAAACCAGGATTTGAAGAGCAGTCTTAAGGCTCATTTGACACTTGCTCATAAGAGAAGTCATGGTGTAGCTGCTTTAGCGAGTTATGGTTCGCATCTTAACCAGCATGTCCCAGTTGAGATGACAGCGCTGTTATTCTCAGATAAATTGGCTGCATTGGAAGCTGAACCTGGCTCAGTTGATGGGGAGAAAATAAGTTCAAAGAACGAATGGCCCCATGTCACATTATGGACTGCTGAAGGAATTCCAGCCAAAGAAGCGAATATGTTGCCCCAGCTGCACACACAAGGAATGGCTACTCGCATCGAGATCAACCCACCTATCCAAATAACTGGAACGCTAGAATTTTATTGAGCTCTTTGTTGCCTTTCTGTTCTTGTAGTTTCGGTCTCACAATTTTGTTTTATTGACAATCGTGTATAGAGTACTACGAGTTGAGAACAATTTTGTAGCATAGGTTTTTTTCCGACTATTATGTGCATTCAAGGGCCTATGTGAGTAAAATTCTACGATGAGAATAAGTAACTGTTTAGGACTTATCTATGAATTTTACGGAGTTTTGTACTTGAAACATTTCATATTTTGAAAGAGAATCACCTTCATATTTCCAGAATTCTCTATTGACTTCACCAGCCTTCTCCTCTCTTCCTTAGCAACTGTTGTAGAAGAATCTGTAGTTTCTTCTGAGATGTTGTCCACCGTCATTCTAGAGGGCCTATTGTTCGTAATGAGTACAGTTCTGTTTAAGTAATAAAGTGAACTTTTGAAATCCGAGTTGTCAATTCTTAGAGAAATGTTTATTTTTAATTGCACAATTTTAATTAATTTAATTCTAACAATGAAAAAAACACAATAAAAATTTTGATTTTGAAAAATTACTAAAAACTTCAAAATAAGAAAACATAAAAACTTGAAAAAATTAGGGGAAAAACGTGATTGGTATTAATGATTTAACTTAATCGTCACCTAATTAATTTATCTACAAGTCAATTAACAAATTATTTGTTTATGATGTTAGAATCAATTTTTTAATTTTAGTTAATTATCTCTCTCGAGCGAAATTAACAATATTAATTGGTTTAACATACTATATCTCTATGTCGAATTAAAATCAAACAACCGTATTAAATCTTTGTGAAAATAGCTCAATGTGTTACATAGAGTTATGAGTATATTTATATCCCTACACAAACATATGATTTATATTATTTGATCTAAAATGCACAATTTTCTTTCGAACGATATACAAATTACTAAACGTAATCATTTATTGACTATATAAATGAAAATGCAATAATAATAATAATAATAATAATAATAATAATAATAACACATGAAAATATGTAACTTAACATTAAAGAACAAATATTAAAATTAATTAAAGTAGTCCAACTACTACCATAAATTCCAACACACAATTAGTCTATTTTATACAAATGATAAAAAATGAAAATATTTATAACAATACATTACAAGTTTGAGAAAATAATAGAGAAAATACAAGTTTATAGATCAAACTCCTTTTTGTTGGATTTTTCAAGATGAAAATTACTTTAGAGACGAAAAAATCCACTCAACCCGATATCAACGAGGCCTCATCCTGAATGGGGCGGAAATTACCCGCCTAACCGGGTAAAAGGGGTAGGGGACGGAACGGGGTTCACTGCCCCAAAGCGAGTACGGGGGGAGGGTATAGAAAACATAGTCACTGCCCTACTATCCACTCGTTTAAAGTAATAATATTTACTGATTAAAGATATAAAAAAATAAAATAAATAAATAATAAAAAGAAAAATTCAATGGGACAAGGGACTCGCCACGTCCCACTTTAACCGGGTATGGAGACGGGACAAAGTCACAAAAATACCTGATGAGATGAGGGTGGGAATGGCCGACCCGTCCCGTTGCCATTCCTAAATTGCTTACTCTTGATTTTTTCAAAACTTTTCAAAGTCTATGATAGCTCGTCCTTGTGCTCAAGGTTTTACCGTCCTAAATACCAAGAAAAATGAAAGAGAATAAAAGAAAATGAAGAAGAAAAGAGGAAAACAAAAAATAAAATAAAATAAAATAAAAAAAATAAAAAGAAGAGAGGAAGAATGGACGAAGAGGATTAGCATTCCTGGACGAACAGGCCTAGCATTCCCCAAACAGTGGCTGCCCCGTTTTAATATTAAAACCCTTGAAAATTTGCAGCCAAGTCCTCTAGTTTTGGAAACAAATTAAAAATGGTCCGCATATTTTTTAAAGTGGCGCCTCTCTCTCCAAAAATATCAATTGGTCTTTTTTTTTCTTTTTGCACACAAGTCCTCTAACAATTTTCACTATAGGTCCCTTAACTTTATTTTTGTACAATTTGGTCCTCAAATTTTGACTTTTGTTTCAATTATGCCTTCCATAAATTTCATCCAAGGTCCTTAAATTTTATGTACTTATGCATTTTGGTCCATATTTCACAATTTTGTACGCTTTTGGTTCCATTTCACTTCATTTTGCCTTATTCTATTTCCTTTTGAGATTTTGACCTACAAAAGCCATAATTACACAATTATGAATAGAAATTCGTTCAATTTAATCAATAATTAACTTGTTAAAGTATCTAACAAGTGTGCAAAAACACACCACCTATGACGCAAATAGTTATGAAACAGTACGCTGAACTCATTGGACGCCATGCTGCAATGCCTTACTGGTCTTATGTGATCTAGAGAATGTGGCTGCTGGTTATAAGAAAGCTCAAATCCCTCTAGGAGTGTGTACGGATACTGATTATATGGAATGACTAAGGATTTCACTCTTGATCATGTGAATTTTTCTCTGGATAAGATGAAAGATTTCGTTAATTTACTTTATCAGAATGGTCAGAAATATGTGATCATCGTAAATCCTGGGACCAGTGTAAATGAGACATAAGTTACTAATGCAGCTTTAACTAATGTCATTGGTAAAAAGACCATTTGTGCTGAGTAGATCTATTTTCGTGGGTTCTGGCAAGTACACAGCACACTGGAATGGAGACAAGGCAGCCCCATGGGAAAATTTGGCATACACTATTCCAAGCATCTTCAACTTTGGAATATTTGGAATTCCAATGGTAGACACTGATAAATGTGGTTTTCAAGAGAACTTTTATCCCTTTCCTAGAGACCACTCTGAGAAATTCACCATCCGTCAGTCAATAGCTATATATCTGGGATTCAGTCGCTAAATCAGCTAGGAAAGTGCTTGGACTTCGTTAGCATACTTGTACACATTAATGTTTGTAATCATGCCATGTGTATTCTCTCTTACACCTTCCTTTTCACTTTTCCATATAAAAAGATCTATATTCTTAATTTTCAACTCATCCATCACATCACTACACAAATTTTCTCCACATAAGGGAGGACGTCATCTTTGTTGTCAACAAGGATGTACATCCAAGTTAATTCTAATGTTTGAGGCACACACAAAAGGAATCCCGATTGCCAGTCCAATTTTCTTCTCTTTTCCCAGGAAACCAGCACTTGCAAAATCAGCTCACAGGGGATAATTACAGGTGAAATCAAAAACAACTTTGTTTTTTTAGAAAAAAAAGCAAAAATACAACTTTGTTCTTGTACACTAATTTCGAAAATCATCAACCAACTCAATTGATATTGATACGTTTGACTGAAGACACAAGTTTCTTACATTCTATTCAAGACACCATCACAAACACGAGCTTTCCACATTATGACCTTCAAATTTGACATTTTCAGTCAAGTTGTGATCAAGATTGGCAGCTCCAACTTCTAACCCAATCAGTCAAAGTGGCCACATTACTGTTTATGTCATTGACACAGTCGCTTCTTAATGCCACCACAATTTCTTCAGGATAACTCTCCTTGGCCTCCTCCAGCAACACTTCAAAGATTTCACATTCGATATTGTTTGTAAGTTTCTGCCCAGTATAACCCCTGCCACATAGATAAAAAGGTTAATGAGATTTGTTGACAACAAAGACCCAATTGCAACGATTGAGAATTATATAACCTCTTTGTCAATCTGTCATACAACACGGAGTTTTCAGTTTGGAGCACTACTACACGGTTGAACCAACACTGAGGAAAGAAGTCGCCACCATGGTAATCCACGATGTTTCCACCTTCTTCCATCAAATCTTCAAGCTCATCACACACCTGTTGATGCCATATTTGGGCAACATCAAAATTCAGGACTTGAGATCAGATATCACTTTCTCTGGCTCAAAATATCTCACATTCTTTTATATCTTAACATGCAAGAAATTACCATGGTAAACAGAGATTCCAACAAAGATTTGATCTTGTTTTGACATCAATTATAATTAAACAGTTAGCTAAATTCAGGTGCACGTTTCAATCAACCAGCTGAGACACCAATCACCTAGAAATCATAGAATCTGATTGCAAACGAAGTGGACCACAACAACAAACTAAACCTAATTTTCTATAAATTCGAGACCAGGCTGCCAACTAAGTAAATCCCTTTTTGACACTCCATTATGTAAATGGCTTCGTTTGCTAGACAATCCCAAGCAACTACATGGATAACACAAGTAACTTCACTGCTCGAAAGAGATGCAGAGGAGCCAACTAAACATATCAGATCCATTTCGGATGCAAGAAAGCATGTTCGTCAAGCCGTTTTGTGCTTGTCCATTATAATTCTATATTTCCACTGGCCTCACTTTCACCTATATGTTTATCAGGGCCTAAAAAATGGGAAGTTAAAATATTAGATAACAGTTTTGATACAACAATCAAAACCCATGCTTTCAATGCCCTCATTAATGTATACTGTAAGATTCTAGGAATTCATATAGCCCAAGCCAAACCAGAGCAATGAAACTATTTGACGAGGCAATATCACAAAAATGTGATTGCATTAGACCACTTTGCTCCTTGCTTGTGAACACACATTGGAAACACTACTACCTATTTCGTCAATAACTACATTGTCAAATAATAAAATTACCAATTCAATAAAAAACTTACGAGGTCTTCATTGATCACATAACAATCGAACTGGTCATCCCAGCCGTCGTGGAGGTTCTTTTCCTTGACCAAATCTCCGATATTTATATGGCGGAATTGAGTAGCCTCCGCAAGAGCTGACGCCGTCGTGGTCTTACCAGTTCCGGGCGTTCCTGTTATCAGTACATTTGGCTTCTCCCTCTTCTTCATTCCGCCGCCGTTCTGCGCCATCCGCCCCGCCGTTTTGCGTACCCTTTGGTTCAATTTTGATAGTCGGGGTTTTTGCTTTTCGGTTTAGTGTCGACTTCTAAATATCTAGAAAATGAAATTACAGTTTTTGGTCCATCTTTAATTTTGTGCAATTAAGTCTTCCATCTTTAATTTTGTTGCACAAAATTTTGAATGTATGTGTTTTAAGTACAAATTCATATATTTTCCATAGTCGAGAAATAATGTTTTAATAATTTTGTTTTTTTTTATAGATTTTAGATTGTTATTTAGTTTAGTTTAGTTTTATTTTTTATTTTTTAACTCAAGCCAAGAATTTTGATTTGGTTAGAAAAATAATTTTCTTAAACTTTTTAATTAGTTTGCTTGATGAATAATATATTTGTCCGATTTACTATGCCCATGTTTTGTATAAATTAAAATCAAATTTTAATAGATTTTGATAAAAATTAATGAAATTGTGGGTGAAAAGTTGTAAATCTCATGAAATGTGGTTAAAATGAATTGGTAAATTTGGCTGTATATATTTAAAAAAAAAAAAAGACTTTCTAAATTTTTACAAAAAAATTAATGTTGTTAAAATCGACACGACCTCACCGGTTCAATCAGATAAATCGAGAATCGGACTCGAGACTGGGTCTAGGGTGGGCAAAACCCGACCGAGCCCGCCAAAATCGCCCAAACCGAACCAACCCAATCGGTTTAGGTCGATTTTTTATTATTTTTACACGAATTGGATATGTTGGCTGTATATGTGGGTTGGGTTGGGTCAGGTTATGGGTTAAAATAACCAACACAACCTAATCCGCTTACTTAAAATAAAAAAATTTAAATAATAATAATAATAGAATGTCTAAAAAGTAAAATGAACCTAAAAAGTATGAGTAGATGCTGTCATTCTCACAAGAAATGTAGTATAAGTTTTCCATATTAAATGCACTTTATTTTTTGTAGGCTCGAGTAATAAGGATTGAATAAGATAATAAATAATTTTGTTTGTTTATTTATTTATATACTTACTATTTAATCTTGTCTATTCAAATTTAGTATAATAGAAAATTGGATGACTTTACTTTTTGTTGACAAGTCGTCCCAAATTGACCAACTTAATAGAAAATTGGATGACTTTAAAATTTGTTGACAAGTTGTCACAAACCGACCAATTCAACCCAATCGACCGATACTTGATTGTGTTGAGTTTCAACCTTTACACGGGTTGAGTTTGGTTAAATTTTGATCAAACCTATCATGTTGAGTTGGGTTTGGGTTGAGGCAAAAATCGACCAAACACAACACATGTCCACCCCTAATTGGGTCACTTAGGTCTTGAGAACCTTAAATTTAAAAATCGCCTTTAAAACCGGTGAACCGCTAGGGTTCATCGGTAATTGTTGCGGTTCACCGGTAATTGTTGACCCGAACCCGGTTTATATGATTTGTTCGATTCAAAACTAATGAATTTTTCGTTTGATTGCAATAATGAAATTTGGGTGGGAAGAAAATGAATTTCAAGGAATTGAATTGTCAGAACTTGTTTTATTAGAAATTGTCAATTAATTGTGTTTGATTTGTATAATTTTTTATTATAAAACTATTGAAAATTTGGATCTTTTGGTGTTCGTTTGGCTTTATTTTTCATGAAAATTGTCTATTAAAGAGATATAATTTGTTATAATTGGGGATGAAATTTGTTTCCATTGTCCAAAAAAAACTGAAAAAAAAGTTGTCTAAAAAAACTTTTCCCACCAAGTTTTTCCTCAAAAACCAAGAAAACGTGAGCATGTGGATGAAAGATGGAAAACCAATTTCATGAAAAATTTGGGCAATCAAACATGCAAAAAGGTAAAAAATGAAATTTAATTTTCATCTTTCATGGAATTGGAGTCCAATCAAACACGGCCTTAAAACATTTGAAACCTTTTTTTTAAAAAAAAAGATATTTTTAGACTTTCAAATTTCTCCTCATTCTTCTATGCCGATTGCCGTGAATGCCATCTTCTTTTTGAAGACTCTTGAGTTTTCATTTTCAATCCTTCTAGCGAGATCTTCGATAAGGTTAAATTTTTCGACACTATATAAAAATAATGATTTTTGTTTTGGATGGGAAATTATTAGTTTATTTAGTTACTGAAACTTTATTCTTGTTGTAATTTACTAATTTCTCGTGAGTCGGTAGTCTGCAACTTTGTGTAGTTACTGTAATTTACAGATTTTCATATGCTTTTGCAGTTCAGTTGTGTGTGCTTTTATGATGCTTTATATTTTGTTTCTTTGAATTTCTATTGTTGGACGGTGAAAAATTATATTTTGCAGTTTATATGTGTGCAAATCAATATTATGACGGTGAATTTTTTTTTTTTTTTTTTTAATACATGCATATGCATGTTGTTTAGGAATCCAAATGTGTTTCTTTCTGCTTGCCTTTTACTTTGGTGACAATGGACTTGAAAACATTAAAATACTCGATAATTCTTGTGTTTAATGGTACAAAAAATTATTTCTTTATACATATGTATCTTCAGATGTGCAAATTTGAACGTTTAATGGCAAAATCTTTATTTCTTTATTTAGTAATCCAAATGGGTTCATTTTTGTTTTTGCTGTTGAATAACACTTATATTCATTTCATTGCCTTGATTTAGGATGGATAGCAATGCTCAACCTTTGGGAAGACAATCTATAAGTTCCACACCTTCTAGTCATGCAAAGAGCGATCCTGCATGGGAACACTTTTCTTCAAGTCATGACATTGATGGTAAAATTCGTTTCACATGTCTTTATTGCAACAACAACTTTAAAGGTGGGGAAATTAATTGAATGAAGTATCATTTTGCTGGAATTAAAGGTCAAATATCTCAATGTAAGAAAGTTTATTTTGATGTTCGAGTTAAATTTCAAGGAATTCTTAAGGATATATCCCAAAAGAAACAAGATGCTAAAGAGGCTCATGACCATACATTCGGGGAAAATCCTATAGATTTAGAAATTGGAGGAGAGGAAATTCAAGAAATAAATAAACCATTACAAAAACAAAGGCAAGAAAAAGCGATGAGAAAAGCAAGTGAAGGGATTTAAACATATTTGACTCCAAGGACTACTCCTGGATCTCAGCCTAGTTTGAAGAGTGTTTTAGCGGGTAAACAGGCCGTAAAGAGAGCACATATGTCTTGGGCTAGGTGGTTCTATGATGCTTGCATTCCATTTAATGCTTTGCAATCACTTTACTTTCAACACGCTTTAATGCTATTGCTGCGATTGGCCAGGATTTAAAGGTCCATCTTTTAATGATGCTCGTGTTAATTTGTTGAGGGATTGCAAAGAATAATGTCAATGACTAGTTGATACTTATCGAAGCCAATGGATAAATAATGAATGTACAATTTTGGCCGATGGTTGGAGTGATCAGAAATATAGAACCTTTGTGAAATCTTCTGATGCGTCGGATGCAGAGAAAGTTTCTTGAATATTGTGTAACTTGTTTCTGAGGTAGTTGAATGGGTTGGATCTCGTAATGTTGTTCATATTGTAACCGATAATGCAGCTAACTATGTGGAGGCAGGAAAACTATTACATGGAAAGTATGACCACATTTTTTGGTCTCCTTGTGCTGCACATTACTTGAATCTTATTTTGAAATATATTAGAAATATGCCTCACATGCATTCCCTTGCATTACGTACTTTAAAGATTACAATATTTGTGTATAACACACAATTTTTTTGTCTTAGTTGAGAAAAATACCTAAATGGAAGGAAATTGTATGTCCAATTGTGACTCACTTTATTACCACTTTTATTACATTGAGAAGTATTTATGATCACAAACAATTATTGCAAAGTATGGCAACAAGCACGCATTTTACAAGCCATAGGCTTTCAAAAACTGCAACTGGGAGACTTGTAAGTTCTATTATCCTGGACAACAAATTTTGGGAGGATTGTTTGATGGTTGTGAAAATTGTGGCTCCTATCTGGGTTGTTGCGAATATTAGATTCAGATGAAAAACCTTCATTAGGTTATGTATATGATGGAATGCATAGGACACGAAATGGAATCAAAAATGTATTTTTAAATAAGAAAATATTGTACAAGCCTTACGCTAATAGCATCAAGGAACGATAGAATTAACATCTTCGCCTTACATACATGCAACAACTTATTTTCTTAATCTTGCTTTCATTTATGAAGAAGGATTTTGTCAAAAAGTAGAAGTTGTCCAAGGCGTCTTCAATTTACTTGAGATCAAAAGCATTTATGATGATGAGACAAAAGCAATGGGAAAGATAAGGATGTATCGAGATCGTGAAGGAAGTTTTGGAGGACAATCTGCATGTAATACTAGAAAGTTGTTACGACTTGGTGAGCATTTAAATTTAATTATTTTTGTATATGTTTACTTAATATAATGCTTAAAACTAACTTTTAGATAAGATGTAGATGAATGGTGGAAATTATGTGGATATAGTGCTCCAACTTTGCAAAAGATTGTTCGAATTATTGGTCAAACAGCTTCTTCTTCGGGATACAAAAGGAATTGGAGTGTCTTCGAATGCATTCACACAGAAAAAAAAAAAAAAAAAATAGATTGGAACATCAAAGACTCAATGATCTTGTCTATGTTACTTATAATTTGCAGTTGAAGAATAGGTCTATAACTACGTTTTATTAATATAACTATTTTTCATGTACAGCCTTACAAACTTTATTATAAGAAAAGATCGTATGATCTAGTTGATTATGATTGCATTGACAATATAGACTTTTGGCTAGAGAAAGAGATACCACCTCAGGATTTTGAGTTTTAAGAATTAGATAATGCTGTTTATGAAGAAGATGCAATTCTCAATGATACATATGTTCAAGGTAATAAGTTTAACTATTTAAACTCATTGTTGTAATATTTATTATGTTAGAACTACTTTGGGTACTTCCTACATTAATGTATTATGTAGTTAATCAATTATATCAAAGCATAGATATTGTCTCCACTTTCAGCAAATATATTGTTTTCTTATGTTTGTGCTTTAGATGAAAATGAAAATAACGACAAGTTTGATATTCAAGGGACGGGTAATTCAGATATGTTGGATGTTATTCATTGTTTTGATGGTTCAAGTGATCTTCGAAGTGATCAAAGATTAAGGCTTATAGAAGAGAACGATGAAGATGAAATTTAACTATTCAATCTTTTGATAACTAGTTCACTTTTTGAATTCTTCTATAACATGACATTTTTCTATTGGAGAACAACCTGACGTGAAACTTTCAAGTTTTAACTATAAAAGTTTTTAAGTTGACATTGTTAATTACTTAAAATTATGAACTTATTTTACATTACGTAATTGGATTGAGCAGGACATTTTGTTGATTGTATTTAATTATTTATATTAATTTTATGCATGATTGCTTGTAGTTTTTGTGATTTCAAAAAACATGCTTTCATTTGATGATCTTTTTTAAAATTATTTTTTTAAAAAAAAAGGGTAGATCCCCGATTCGACCTTTCGACCCTTGACTCTTACTCTTTTCCGGATCAATGATCGGATCAATTTTTAAAACATTGATAAAAATAAAGAAAACCTCAAAATATTGTTGGAATAGCCGTCACCCCACCCCAATTGAGAACAAGATAACAAGAAAATTAATAACTGCATATTAAAATTTTATTTCTCAATTAAAGGATAAGTTCTCAATTTGACAATTTGTGACTATAATTGAAGACAATAAAATACTCAAAACTTAATGGAGAGAAATAATAGCTGAAATTTTCATCTCTTAACTTTATTATTTCTTAAGAAACAAATAGCAATAACAAGACATGAAACAAAGCATTTTCTGCTAAATAGATCTTGTTGAGGCAAAACAACTACTAATTGAGCAACTACATATACTTCACAATATTAAACCCCTATTCAATCACACATTTCATGGGATCCACAAGTTTTATCAACTTTTGAACCTCACATTTCATTAACTTTTATCAAAATCTACTAAAACTACGATTTTTAGCAAAACCAAACAAGAGCTAAATATTGACTTCATTCGTCTATACTCAAAACATCATTGGAAGATAAATATACCAACGAAAGGGATAATAGAAGATTTTATAGAGCTTCTTCTTGTGGAAACAATACATAAAATGCCACATTGGCCATCCATCCCATTGATAAATAACAAGGATTTTACAAGAGGAAGGAGGTAGGCTTTTCAATAACAATTCTAATAACTAAAAAGCTTGAATGAATACAAGCGGAGTTTTATCGCAACACCCTGTCATGTCTGTATCTATGAAGGAATAATTCAATTTCAGGAGGAGATACAAATGAATATTTGTAAAAAATTTCTTTAGCTTGATGACGAAGAAGCATTGGGATTGGAGTTTCCTGGACACACATCGGCAAATTTACAAAATCTGCATTTCCAACGCTCCTCTGTTGAAGTATAACTGGCTTCTCTCTCACCTATCCAAAACTCAAGAGAAGACTTAATTTGACCCTTAACCCATTCACAATCATAAGCAAATTCATCCTCCCCGATCAAGGATTGATCTGCTTGCAATTCATATCTGCACCAAATACTCCATATTCTGAGACTCCACAGAATTATTGTATAGCAACATTACATAGGGAACTACTTAATGGGACTTGCATATACGTCTTGAAAACAAAAGGATATGAGTCATCGATCTGATTTAAAAAGGAGTTCAAACTCGCCAAGAAAGTCCCCCTAGTCTATTCTGAAGGCAGGCAAAAAAAGAAAAAAAAAAACTTCAGAATTCCTTTAAATCCCACTTCGAGCTCACCTCAAAGTTAGTTGGCCGTGAGCATGAGGTAGCTGGCAACAACTATTCCGAAAATACCTCACCAGATCGTTCAGAGTCTGAAACAGCAACATAAAATAAGATTAGATCAAAGCAAGCATAAACATTCATGAACCTCTAAAGCTAAACTAAAAACCAATTGCTTCAAATTTGATGTTATGCTCTCTCTTGTTTCATAAATGAGGGATGCAACCAATCGTACGCTAAAAAGTGGGCTCTTCTTCAAGTATTCTGTCTCATTGCAATTGCACGATGTTGAAAACTGTAGATGAAAAATTATTCCTCACCTCTGAAGCAAAACCAGATTTTGCCGTATTTTCTCTAATTTCCGCGGATAAAATGCAATGAGGATTCAATGAAAAGAAATCAAAAAATTTTTGTACGGGAAATTTGTCATCAACTAAACTGTCCCATAGATGCTTGTAGCACATTAACTGAAGCCTGCCCAAGTAAATTTTGAACACATGAGTAACAAGTACAGCTAAAAAAGTTTACGAGCTTCAACAATTTAAAGAAGTAATCTACAAGCCACTGATTATACCTTCCATTTCTTTGCTGAGGTTCACTCGGAAGTTTTGCTTGCACACGAGTTTTCGTGTCAACCAATGTTGCATATCTTTCAGACTCTGATATACGGATTTCATCAATTACTCCTACCATCCATATGCCTTCTGCAAAGCCTACTCTGAAGGTACAAGAAGTTGCAAGTCTATGAGATCGTGATACACACTAAACCCATATAATTTCTAATTAACACTGCTTAATCTAAATAAGTGAAAAACTTGTACTACTGCGAAAGACACTGCACCTCACACAATTAATTCAACTTACCACCGAAGTAATAAGTTTCTTACTTAATTCATGGTAAAGAATTTTATCAGACAAAGCTAAAAAGACTACTCCTATAGGTCAAATAGAAGGATCAGTTGTTGCCTTGTCAAAGTTCTGATTCCTAATAGAATGAAAATCCTATCTGGTACGGCAACAACTATGTCTTCTCGTTAACGTCATGGCAGAGGTGACCATTGCTTGCTAAGCAATGAAGTCAAGCAACTATGTTCTCAAGAGCAGAGTTTTTATGTACATGAAGATGCTGTACTGGTTTTCATGTGCCATTCACTGCAAATGTTCTCTCGTACTGATAGGAGGAATAATGTGCCTCCACAGAAATTCAGGCACCCAAGGGATGATCTCCGAAGGCAGGACAAGCACTGTGCTCAGGTGGACCACTGACTGCTGCCTGTGCGCTTAAAATCTGCTCGATCTTGCTCAATTATTAGGCTTTAGAGCTAATTTTTCTGAAATTTCGTTTATGGGGTTTTATACATCTTGCTTTTTCAGTGCTTCCTTGTTTTAACCTTTAATAAAAAATTTAGTTTTATAGCATTGGAACTAAAAAATAAATAGTTTTCTACACAACTTGGAAATTTAAGGTAATAGTTTATCTAGCCACTATTGATGCAAATATCATCATAAATACAACCATTCAGCTGCAAATCAGGCAACAAACAAATCAAACTTACATTGGCAACTCGCGTGTCAATCCATCAAAAATCAGTTGATTTGCACCAATTATAAAATTCACGAATTTTAGTGCCCACACATCTTCATTTGATGAAACGTGAACTTTTACTCTTTTAATAACCTGTCCACAATCACCAGAGAAATCAGACAATACTATCGACGATAAAAGACTTTAAATACAGTTACCAAGTACAGTCCAACATATTAACACTTGAACCAATAGCACGAAAATATCAAAGGATAGTATCGCAGATCAAAAACTAATTAATAAAATCACAAGATGATAATTTTTGTCCTGGAATACATGGCATCATGGAACAAACTTAAAGATGGTTTGACTAAGCTTAACTTTTGCTTTCAAACATGTTTGAATACGTTACTTTTTCTTATTTTTGAGTACCAAAAGTTACATATTTTGAAAGTAAGTTACTCATTTACATCTTTGACCAATAAATAATAAAAATATTTATTTTTGAACTTATTTACTTATATAAGTGAACTTATAAGTAACAAGTAAAGTTTTTAAGCATAGCCAAACATGCTTTTAGCTTAGTAATGGAGAAAGCCTATGACAATTAAGGAGAAGGAAAAATATACAAATAGAGAGCAAATATAATCATCAACAAGATCAAGTTATAGGTGGGAATTCGAGCTGGAGAAACTACAAATATCATTATCCAAGGCAATTACACCGTGTAAATGCAAGCATTATGTACACCAGCAAATTGCAGTAATATTTAAACACCAGAAATTCATTTTACGTACAGAATTCACATGAAAGTGGTGAAGATTGAACTCAATCCAATCAATAGAATATACCAATGATTTGATGAAGATATCAGTATGTGCATTAACTCTTCCTTCAAGAAATAAATTGATATGAAAGCTAAATCCTTACTCCTTAATTCGAAGTGAAACCACTCAACAATTCGTAAAAAATTGTAATTCACTCAATAGAATTATTAGTTCACCAGGATAAGAGTTTATCTTATACCTCTTCTTCGAGTTCCACGTGGCGAGCACTGCCTGCTTTCATAGCTTTAGTCTTTTCTGGTTTTCCAAAGAGTAGACAAAACTCCATTTGCTTTTCACACCATTCCTAAATCAAACATAAAACACAGATTTCTAATTTGATTTTTCCAAAAAAAAATAAAAGGGAAAAAAAATTAAAAATAGAAAAGGAAATGCTAAATTTTACCGTGGCAGTAATATCTGTAACAGAGAGACCTCTTTTCCGCCGGAACCTATGAAGAAACGAGTCGAGACCTCTGTTTCTCTTCTTCAGGGGGCTACTGTCCGACCCGCCAACGCGACCCGAGTCCTCAATATCAGGCGAAGACCCGGTTGCCGTACAACCCAAGAGTGTGCGTTTGGATAAGCGAGTTATCGACTGAATGGATCTCTGATTACGGGGGAACTGGGCGGCGGCGGAGGCGAAGGCAGCATCGATGAGCGCCATTTCTTCTTCGCTAATGATTTCTTGTGGGACTTTGGTGGCGGTGGATGAGGTTGAGGAAGGGGGAGGGGATCGAGTCGGTGACTCGGCCATCTTGTGAGCGAGTCAGCGAGTTTTGATGGATATGACCGTTGGAATCGCAACGAATTCAGGAGGAACGTTGGCAATATAACATGTTTATAATTAGAAGGAATGCGTTGCGTGTAAATCAATATACTAAAATGCTTGAGTACGAGTGAGTCGAGATGCTTTTAATTTATCACATCTTATTTTAATGTTTAAATAAAAGGTGATAATATCTCAAATTGTCTAGGTTAGAAAATATTTTATTCAATTTTTAAGAATAATTTTCAATTTAAAATCTCAATTTTAAGTCTTCAGGACTTACAAAATTAACTTGTGAAGGGAATTAACTTGTGTCGTACTCGAATTTTAATTACTTTGAAGTTAGACTAAAATTAAAGATAGTGAAATTGATCATATCAAAAGGGTTATGCTACATAACATGCAATGCTTTCTCTTGAAACCTAAGGTTTCTTCCCTAGTAAGCTACTTGTGTGAAGCAGCTTTTGTCATTATTTTTAAAAAAAAAATCAAAAAAAAAAAAAAAATCACTTCTGTTTTACCCATAAGTTGAACAGTATGCCACTTTTGGATCTACCATCCCATCTTCCAAAAGTATGATTATCTGAAGGAGATGCGCTACATTAACAGGGTCACGTAGGCCCTATTTAAAGAGCATTATCCTAATGAAAGAGGAGATCTGCTATTTGTATAGATAATTTTAACATATGCAATTGCAGAATTCCAACCGGTAACTTTTCATTTGATTTGGGACAAAAAAAACTTAACGAGTCAATCAAATCTCTCGCCAAATTAGCATATGTGAACCCATAAAAAATCTGTACAAATAGCATTTTTCATAAAAGAGTAATGTTATTTAATACCATTGGTATTAAAATATTAATCTATGTGACGTTAATGTAAAATTAAATAAGATTTATAATTAAATGAACCACTTAATACTACCTTCAACGAGCACATCACTTAAAACCACTTAAATTGGTATTGTAGTGGTACTATATAACATTATTTATTATAAAATTCAAATATGGAGGGACAAATATGATGATTTGTGACATGCGTACTAGGATAAAAAAAATGAAAATGTCGAAAATACCCTTAAACATATTTATGGGCAATCGGTGGCATGTAATGTTAGGGACAAATCTGTCTTTTGAACATATAAAGGAAGGGTCAATACGGAAAAAATTTTGTGAAGAATGTAGACGTTGCTCTATTTCGAGACTGGTTATAGAATGATTCGATGTGTGTAATGTTTTGTCGACTCATTCTCATTCTCAAAATCAATGTTATCATTGAAGTTCATCAATGTATGTTCATAACTCATATGTAGCAAATCTAATTCCCGATCAATATCACCATATATATCCAAAAGCTTGACGTGCATATCAAATGTCTCAAGATGCTGGAATAAACTCGTCACGATTAGTCGGACGAAGATTGTATACCCGAGTCACAAAAAAAAAAAAAAAAAAAAAAAAGAATTAACTCGA
>CAIGRN010121792.1:6386-20863 GCA_903798345.1 Fraxinus anomala | reverse complement strand
GGGGCCTTCAATTAAAGCATTTAATGGTGATTCTACTACAGGGTGTGCTTCGACCCTGTTTGGTAAATTTTGAATTCGTTGTGAATTTTGGGAACTCGAGAGTTAAGTTCAATTGTATCTGTGTTTAGATATAGTAGAAGAGGAAGAATATTTTTTGAGTGTTGGAGAGGTGTTGAAGAGTTCAGTGTGTTTCGCTGCAGTCAGACTTATTTTTCAGGTGGAGAAGTTTTGGAACTTCGTTCGTTGCACCGGAATTTGTGTCAAGGTGGAGATTGTTGGGTTTTGTGACCCAAATTCGGTTCAAATTGGGTTTAGGGCTTCACGTTTGGAGTATTGGGCTTAAAGATGTCAAAATAGGGTCCAAGAAGGAAATAAAGCGGATTGATGGCGCTGGACGGACGCTCGACTCTCTCTCGAACAAGAGGAGCAAAATTGGAACAGTGAAGCTATCGCCCACCTGTCGCTGAGCTGTTGTTCAGGCCGTGGATCTTTTTCCTTATTTTTCAGTTTTACACGATTTTTAACGTAGTTTCCATATTTTAAGTTAAACCTAGGGTTTGAACATGTCTCTTATAAATAGTAGACTCTTCGTTCAGTTTATTAGACATTGAGTTGCAGAAGTTGTAATTTTTTTCTCCATTGGTTGTCAATAAAATACTCGATTCCTCTGCCAATTTTTTCTTCTTGTTTGCCTTTTTTTACATCTTGTTCTTGATTATCAATTGTGCGATCTATACTTCATATCGCGCCATATTGCCTCATCCTCAAATTCCTAACAAATACCATAACTAAATTAACTACAATTATCACAAGTTCAATAATCAATCATTCTAACCCTAAAGTTGTTAAGAGTGAATAGATATATAGGTAATCAAAATCCAACCTCAAAGAAAGAACACTTCATGTGGAAATAAGAAATAAGAAAAATATAGTAGCAGATATAAGGTGAAAAATTTTATAATAAAAATCTACAACTGAACGAATAGAAAAGATCATAATTGGTACATGCCTTAAACTATTCAGCTTTCAGCCCAGGTCCCTTACCGTGTCATCTCGGTATCGAAATTAACTATGCCGCTATGACCTGCATTTAACATATAATATTTAATAAATGCTGCAGCAGGAAAGAACATCTTATATTCCTTTGAAAAGTATGAGAAAAAGAGCACGGAAGGGTTACATGAGTATTACTCATGTAACCCTTCCGTGCTCTATATATATTTTATGTGTGTGTGTGTGTGTGTGTGCACTAATCAATATAGGGAATCTGCATGGATGGAGTCTTAGTATTCATTGAAACACTTCATCTAAAAGCTCAAATTATTAAAGAGGAGATAAATTTATTTATTTAAGCTATGTCTTCAAAATGCCCCCATGTGCATGCCAGATTCAATCTGCATGGTGGCGAGACTGAAACTCAAGATCCCTGTGCTAGATATGATATTGAACTACCATGTTTAAAAGTTTAATCTGAGCGTGGACAAATTTATTTGTATAAATTACGTCCTCAGCATTATATTTCTTTTTGTTTTCCTCCTAATGTAGTCAGTATCAAGAATTTGCAAGATCGAAGAAAAACAATAATACCAAACCTTGACAGTGTATTGCGTTTATTTCCGGCCCTATCATTTCCACTCCGTCATCATCAATCAAGAAAATCCCAGATGCAGTTATGTTGAAAAGGAATGCCATAGGTGGAGATATTGAAGATTTTGCTAGCTTTATAAACCTCTGTCCTGTAAGAGACGAGAATTATTACCAACATAATCATTTACAAATTACAAAAGACAAAAGAATCCAGAATAAATGAACAAAGTTTGCAATTCTGTCTAGGGATCTAGAATATGCACACAATATATAATGGCTTTCGAAAGATCTAGTGTCTTTTCGTTACATGCTAAACTGTAAAGAAAATATAGTGCATGTATTCTCTTTATTCTAATCAGTGAATTTTTGTGTAAATCACATCACACTAGGCATGAGTAAATGCATTTACAAAATGAAATCAAGAACTTGAATTTATGAAGCAAAATTTGTGTCGTGATAGAGTTTATGATTCTGAGCATTGTCTGTAAATTTTTAAGTCGTGCCTATGAAAATTCAATTCGACAATTGTCTAATTTTCTTCCAATATTATAAACAAGGCAACCGAAGTCTACTTAACCCCTCCACCCTTCCCTGCCTCCAAAACCACAATGTTAGGGATTATATTTTAAAATAAGGCTCTTTTGAATGACATGGAAACTTTTCCACAGAACTTTCCAACGAGCCAATATGTCAAAATTCTGACAAACTCCATCCTCCTTGTGATGCGTTTGATACTTTGGTAGGAAGAAAGAAAATAAGAACGTAAGTAGAAATCAGCGTACGCATTTTTCAATTTCTGAAGGAAAGAAACACGTCTTCCTCGCTGGTTATATGGTGGATAACATGGAATGTGACAGCAGAAGCCAAAAACCAAAATGAGAGATTAGTTCACACTTATTCTAACGTTCTAGGACAGGGATGTAAATACTGAAATAGTACAGGAAAATAAAAATCACTCCTAAAACTGCTCCTATCTTCTTTAATAAAACCTACTTAACTTAAAATAAATCATTAACCAAATGAGAGAGAGAGTAGAGGATGAAATGAAGACACGATGAACTAAGTAAGCAAATGCATTTCCAGATAGAGTAATGTAAACAAATGTGTAACTAATTACTCCTGCAAAGCATAACTTGGCATAAGATCCTGCAGCATAAACTTCAAAGATGTTACATCCAAAGTAAGGTTCAACAACACCTGATCTAGATTCAAGCACAAGACGAATCGAAACAGCATGAGCCCACTGAATCCCCAGAGCAGCAACAAGATGAGAATCAAAGCTCATCAGATCTTCTGGAAATTCAGTTCTGTCCTGAGCTGCACAGGATCTAAGATTATAGTTGTTTACAGAGAATTTCTATAGCATATTTTAGAAATAATACCTTGGAATAAATATCTGGAAGCTTCATCACGGCCTTGAGATCGTACTTGGTTAGTCACCACTACAGGAATTCGAGAAAATTCTGCAAGTGATCTGAATGTGAAAGAAAGAATATCAGCTATAAACAAAGTCGAAATGAGAAATGAGAAAACAAAGATTAACATTTCCACATAATCTCACTTGATAAATGAGATGTGCCAACCCAAAGCATGCTGTCTAGGAGGTCCCTGCCCATTCTCACTGAATAAAAAGAAAAGAAGAAGATATTTTTAAGAAGATGATACGTCGTCATTTGTGTTTAAAATGGGAAGAAAATTCTAGATTCTGGATTGTAAGAGGAGACTATGCAAGAAATTATTCATTGAGTTGTTTTAAGATAACAGGCTAACAACAATATTTATTCTAAGCTTGTAAGAATATAAACACTTGCACTGTCGACATCTAGAATGCAATGGAGAGAGACATGGAATTTTTTTTTAAATTTCCAAGTAAGAAAATGAAGTGACTATGTAGGAAATCCCGAATTGATTGGGTATATAATTAGGAAGATGGTTGGGGATTTTATTTACCATAGTTAGAATATTGTAAATTGATTTGGATTCTTTTTCCTTATTTTATTTTCTTTCTTCTACTATAAATAGGAGTTATGTATTGTACATGAATTATTATGAAGAAAACGTCCTGAATAATTTCCCTATGTTTTATCTTCACTGTTTTCATGGTATCAGAGCAGGTTCGATGACAGAAACAGGTAACAATAACAGAGGATCAATGACCTCTGAATCTCTCAATGAAGAAATGGAGGCTCTCTCTGCCAGAAGTGGAGGAATTGAAAGTTCATCCTTTTACCTCACGGTAGAAAAATTAGACAGAAAAAATTACAGAGAATGGGCTCAATCTGTCAAACTAATCATTGATGGAAAATCAAAACTTGGATACCTGGAGAAACTAAGATGCCAGCCCAACCGACACAACTCTCCTGCATAAATGGCGATCAATTCCATGGTGACTGCTCGGCTCATCAATTCTATGAAGCCTTCAATTGGAAAAACATATTTGTTCTTACCCACCGCAAAGGACGTATGGGAGGCTGTGAAGGAGACTTACTTAGATTCTAAAAATTCAGCCCAGATTTTCAAAATTAAATCCAAACTGTGGCAGACCAAGCAGGGAGAAAGGGATGTGATCGATTACTACCTGGAGATGACTGCGTTGTGGCAAGAGCTCGACCTAAGTTCGGAGGAGAAGTGGATTTGCCCAGAAGATTGTGCCTATTGCCGAAAAAAATTGGATACTGAGCGAGTGTTTGAGTTCCTAGCTGAGCTTCAATGGGATTTCGACGATGTTAGGAGACGAATTCTCAGTCGGCAACCACTACCGTCACCGCTAGAGGTCTTCGTGGAAGCTAGGCGAGAAGAAAGCCGACGAAAGGTCATGTTGAATACTACCAATCGAGGGCTCAGGTTTGGCAGTGAAAGGAATTGGGCCTCCCAGGAATGGGTCTTCAAAGTTTAAAACAGGCCCATCAAACTTCTTACATGAGGCTGGAACTTATATTGGGCCCAATTACCCTAATGATGGGCCTGGAGGCATGAGCTTATATCAAAAGGGGATTGAAAATGGGTTAGGCTCAAAACAAAAGGGTCGACCCTGGTGTGAACACTGCTGCAAGCCAAGACACAAAGAAGACACGTGTTGGGATCTACATAGAAAGCCGGCTGATTGGAAACCTAGATAAAGTAACAGAAATCGTAGCTATCAAGCATCTATTGATTATTCAACAGAAAAAACTAAAGGGTCCAATAGTGCTTTTAATCCCGAGCAGATGGAGCAGCTCTACAAAATGTTCTCTACACTCCAACTGTCAAGTCAAACATCTACGAATAATCCTTCAAGTTCTCTAGCCCACAGAGGTAATTTTTTGCGAGCATTAAACTCCACCACTCAAACTAAAACGCCGTGGATCATTGACTCGGGAGCCTCTGATCATATGACGGACTCCTACCACCTATTCATTTCATACTCAACATGTGCTGGCAATCTTAAAGTTAAAATTGCAGATGGTTCCCTATCCACTGTCGCAGGAAAAGGAAGTATTCAAATTTTTGATTCTATAATTCTGGAATCTGGCATCCATGTTCCAAATTTATCATGCAATTTACTATCTATAAGCCAGTTAACAAAAATTTCCAATTGCTCTACTAATTTTTTTTTCGTCTTGCTGTATTTTTCAGGACATATCATCAGGGAAGACGATTGGCAATGCTAAGGAAAGTGAAGGACTCTATTACTTTGAAGAGGCTGATGTGAGTAAACAGTGTCAAATTAAAGTTTGTGATTCTGCGTCAGTCCTTAGAAATAGTGAAATTATGTTATGGCACTTTAGAATGGGTCATCCCAACTTTCAATACTTGAAACATGTTTTTCCTTCTCTTTTTTGAATAAAAGACCAGTTGATCTACAATGTGAAATTTGTGAACTTGCAAAACATCAACGTACATCTTTTTCAAAATCCACATATAAACCATCAAAGCCATTCACCATGATCCACAGTGATGTATGGGGTCCCTCACGAATTTCGAATCGTAATCATGCCAAATGGTTTGTTACATTCATTGATGATCACACTCGAATATGTTAGGTTTACTTGCTAAAGGAAAAAAAATGATGTTCGTTTCGTGTTCATTACCTTCTACTCTATGATTCAAACACAATTTCAAACAAATTCAAATTTAACACACCGACAATGGCACGGAATACTTTAATAAAACCATGGAAGACTTTCTGTAAACTCATGGCATAATTCACCAAAACTCTTGTGTTGACACTCCCCAACAAAATGGGATTGCCGAACGAAAAAATAGACATCTCCTAGAAGTTGCTCGTACCTTAATGTTTACTACAAACATGCCAAATACGTTCTGGGGGGGATGTAGTCCTTACATCTACCTATCTAATCAATCGGATGCCTAGCCGTATCTTAAACTTTGAAACACCGCTTCAAAAATTTCGGAAATATTTCCCAAATTCTCGTCTCCACTCTAATATTTCCTTAAGAGTGTTTGGATGCACCGCATTCGTTTATGTTCACTCCCATCACCGAAGTAAACTTGACCTTCGAGCAATTAAACGTGTTCTAATTGGATATTTTCCTACACAAAAAGGCTACAAATGCTACGATCCTTCCACCAAACGGGTCTTTGTCGGTCTTGATGTCACCTTCTTCGAAAATATCCCATACTTTAAGAACACCTCTCTTCAGTGGGGAGATCTCACATGAAGATCGGTTTCTTGATCTCAGTCTCTCATCTCCTGATACGTCACACACTCCACCAACTGATGTGTCATTAACATAAGGAATCTTAAATCCAAGGAGAGAAGTAGAAAAACAAAATGATAAGGAAATACTAGTTTACTCCAGAAAGAACAAATCAAAGTACTTAGAGAATCTCACATCTGAAGCACCAAGAGAGTCCGAACCGATGGTAGCTCCACACCCCCACAAAGTATCAGAATGTCCTGATACTGACTTACCCATTGCTCTCAGAAAACAAAAACGGTTATGTACACTTCATCCTATTTCAAAATTCATATCCTATAATACCTTATCTACAGAATTTCGTGCTTTTACACCTCACCTTGACAGGACAATGATTTCAAGAAATATTCAAGAAGCCTTAGAACTTCCAAAATGGAGAAGCAGTATTGGAAGAAATGCGAGGTTGGAAAAAAATGAAACTTGGGAAGTGATGGACTTGCCATAGGGGAAGAAACCCGTTGGATGCAAATGGGTCTTCAATGTAAAATATAAAGTCGATGGGACAATAGAAAGGTATAAAGCTCGATTGGTTGCGAAATGATACACACAAACCTACGGCATTGACTACACAGAAACATTTGCACCAGTAGCAAAACTAAATACAATTCGGGTTCTTCTATCACTAGCAGGAAATTTGGATTGGCCACTTCAGCAACTCGACATTAAAAATGCATTCTTAAATGGGGACTTGGAAGAAGTATTCATGACATTACCACCAGATTTCGGCAAGAAAAATGAAATAAAGCGAGAATGTAAACTAAAGAAGTCGTTATATGAACTCAAACAGTCACCAAGAGCATTGTTTGACAGATATGCAAAAGTGTTGAAGAGACAAGGATATCACCAAGGATAATCAGATCATACTATGTTTATTCGAAATTTTGAAGATGGTACTAAAACGATTCTGATCGTCTACGTCGATGACATTATCTGACAACAGGTGATAATATGGTAGAGTTGGAGAGATTAAAGAAGAGTCTTGCCGCTGAATTCGAAGTGAGAGATTTGGGATCAATGAAATATTTCTTGGGAATGGAAATTGCTAGATCAAGACAAGGAATCAGTGTATTACAACGAAAATATGTACTTCATCTTCTAACTGAAACTGGAATGTTTGGATGCAAACCAAGCAATACACCTGTAGATGTAGGTAAGAAAACTAAGGTCGGAGAAGTTCCAGTAGAAGTTGACAGCTATCAAAAACTAGTGCGAAAACTAATCTACCTGTCACACACCAGACCCGACATTGCATTTGCTGTTAGTCGGGTAAGCCAACACATGCATTCCCCAAAGGAAAGTCATCTAGAAGCTGTTTATAAGATACTCGGATATCTCAAGGGCTCCGCAAGAAAAGGGTTACTCTTCAAAAGGAGTGAAAAAAAAGTTGAAATATTTACAGATGCAGATTGGGCAGGATCGATTGATGATAGAAGATCTACTACTGGTTATTGTACCTTTGTATGGGGAAATCTAGTAACCTGGAGAAGCAAAAAACAAAATGTGATAGCAAGAAGCAGTGCTGAAGCTGAATTTAGAGTTGTCGCATAAGAAATATGTGAAGGACTGTGGTTGAGAAAGCTCCTGGAAGAATTACATATCACAATAGAGAAGTTGCCAATCAAACTCTATTGTGATAATAAAGCAGCAATCAATATTTCTCTTAATCCAGTTCAACACGATCGAACTAAACATGTAGACGTGGACAGACATTTTATCAAGGAAAATGTTGAGGAAGGAACTATTTATATGATCTATGTCCCCACGCAAGCACAAATTGCAGATATCTTCACCAAATGATTACTAAAACAGAAATTCGATGATTTCATCCCCAAGTTGGATATGATCAACATTTATGATCCAACTTGAGGGGGAGTGTAGGAAATCTCGAATTGATTGAATATATAATTAGGAAGATTGTTGAGGGATTTATTTACCATAGTTAGAATATTGTAAATTGATTTGGATTCTTTTTCCTTATTTTATTTTCTTTCTTCTACTATAAATAGGAGTTATGTATTGTACATGAATTATTATGAAGAAAACGTCGTGAATAATTTTCCTCTGTTTTATCTTCACTGTTTTCAGACTAATAGGCTAAAATTAAAACATATGGATCTGTTGGAGAGCTAATAACTTGAGGCGCACAAATCTTGTTAATGTACATTGAAACAGAAGAAAAGGAAATCACCCGGAAATAAGAGCTGTCATGCTATCGATTATGAGAAGCTTTACATGATGTTGGAGGAGAGAAACCTTGAGCTGCTGCAAGCTGGTTTATAAACATTATTTTATAATAAAAAAAGCAAACCCGTGACAAGTTAGTCATCTCGCCAAATATAAGACAGTCAGAAATAAAGTAAGAACATTTACAAGAATCTATTCAAGCTGTAGCCAAGAATGTGAAAAAGCTCCAATTTATCCTTGTTAATTTTTCCTTCAATCTTCTTCTGCCTTGATTACGGACTATCTGAATCCTAATTAATCCATACCTATAAAGCTGTATCTCCTTCTCATCCTTTGACAATTAATTCCATGGCATCGCAAGCCTTGAATCTTGGTGTACAATGACTATTCGAAAACCTACTAGTTGGCTGTTTAGCCCAACTAAAATGACTTGGGAGGTGAATTCTAAGAACCTTAGCTTATGAGAAAAGAAGTACTCAGGTAGATGTGCATGGGTTAGACAACCAATACTTTTATATCATTCACTCAAAAGTACAGAGAAAAATACTATATCAGGTTCAGGGTAACCTACTATGCTGAGAATATTAACAATAATGAATTCTGGATAGCATGGCCCAATTCACTGATCTCGGCTTCAATACCAAGGAATTTATAATTTACACAAACCTTCAATATTTCCAACCGGTTGATGTTATTTTATATGTATATGGTCAAAGTTATAGATGTACATTATACGTATGAGAGTTCTTGCCAAGTATTGAAGCGAATGACAAAACAGACTCAGTTGGAGTCGTATTCATTCATTATGCTCTCTCCAGATTATCCACTAGTGCATCCAACCATTTTCTTTTGCCTTTCCAATTATCTAGATAGTTTGACCTGTACTCAGGAAAAAAGCATTAAAGATGATACCATTCCGCACCTTTCAGTGAATTCATTTAATGATGCTGGCTGCAGAACTAGGATCCTACCTGCCATCTGAAACATGAACAAATACTTATTTGAAACGTATTTTCTACTAGATGATCTTTTTCAAAAAATGTATCACTTCATGGCATTTTTTTAAATCAAGTTTTCCATATTTTAAAAAGGCGCTTAACTTCCCTTCTTTGTTACTGTTTCTTTGGAGGGGAAAAAGAAAATGGAGGAAAAGCAAATACAATCTTCGCTTATTCCTGTAAAACAGAAAGGGATGGGGAAAACCAGGATCGGTTCCAAACCTATGGCCTCTGTAATTTGGTCCTCCCAATCCCACTGCCCATTTTGGGAAGTAATAAGCTGAAAAAAGTTGTTGGTATAAAACTTATCAGTCGTGTTCCCGGCCGACATGGGATGAGCATTATGGTAAAACTCGAAATTGATATTCTGATTCTTGATCTGACTAAATTAATTGCCCTTAACATAATATACAGACACCAGTTTCTTGGTTATCTTGTGCCACCATAAGAAGAGCTGAGACATTTATATCATCTCATGCCCATCACAAGCATCAAGGAGTGAATTGAGAAAGACAAAGTACGGAACACTGAACGTGCTTACCTCTTTTGCCATTCCTTCAGTTTGAAATATTTCTGGGAAACAATTAAACCCCATTTCTATCAATCTGAAAAGAAAGGCACAGTGTGAATATAAGAATCTGGAAATCTATTTATGGTGAAGCATTGAAATTAGTACAGCTGGATCAACATGTACCTTTTTGAACTAAATTTGGATTCCACATCAATATATATCACCCGGCCATCTAAGCCTCCATAGGTAGAAGGCAATGACGCTAGTAATGCAAGCTTCAGGCAAAACTATAGGTGAAAAGAATAAAAGTGGATCAGCTCAAGAGATAAGAAACCTCATCACCACGCAGAGGACACACGAGAGTCCAAGTGACACAGAACACAAGCACAGAAGTTAAATTCTACAATTAGTTGATCCAAAACAGAGTTTCTTGCTTCAGAATGAATTACAAGTCATTTTGATATTAAGGCAAAATCAATGGTGTTTGCTCAACCCATTGGCAACTTCCATATTTACGAGGAATAACTTTGAAAATAATGGCATCAAACACGTGGAAATTGCAGTGCATGAATTGGTCTAGATCAGACTGATCAATTGTCTAAGGGAACAAGCATGATGTTCATTTGCAAACTGTGACAACCTTAAAAACTTAATTTTTCCAAACTTCAGCAAATACGAAAAAGACGGTTTACATAACATTTTCCTGGTGAAGCACCATGAGATTAATCTGATCAAACTGAACAAATTATTATTCCTAAAAAAATAAGCCCCATATTATAATTCAAAAACTTAGAGAAAATTAGTTGTCAATAATATATTAAATAACACATACAGATGTGGAAGCCAATATTATTAAGTTACCTGAGTTTTGCCAATCCCTGCAGGACCAACCAACTCTGTTACAACACCAAATGGTATTCCACCACAAAGGGCTGCATCAAGTCCTTTTAACCGTGTGGGAAGATGGCCAGCCAAGTACTCATTTTGGATGCGATGCTCCAGCAATGACAAAACCTACAATCACAGTTAATAAATCATTCTTTGGCAACAACGGAAAATACAGTCCTCTGGTACGTTTCTGGTGAGCGAATGTTAATGAAATTCAATTATACTTTCTACAACCATATACTTACGGTTTGATAGGGCGGACATGAAACTTCACTAATATGAGCCAGTGCCAATGTTACTTCAGCCAATCCCACATCTAACAACTCCATCATCTCAAATTCAGTTAATGATAACGCATCCTAAAAGCAGACAGGTTGCATATATTACACTAAATAGGGATTAAATTCACTGCTCCTTTAAGATTATGTAGAAAAATATATACTGAGTAGTAATCAAAACCCAATCTAAACACCACACAAGCAACTAAATGGGAGAATAAAAGCAACATGAAAATGCAGACATTTGCATCCATAAAAATGGCAGTTTGTCGGGGATTTTTGTTCTTTTACTATGAGAGAAAGTATATGTAGACGTATAAATCCATTAAATGTTTAATTCCCAACCCCAGACCCAACACCCCTGTGCACCTTTCATCATCTCCCAAAATACCTCTCTTCACCCACTCGTCTCAGATTGTCTGTACCCCTTTGGGGCGCTCGACTTCCATCCATTAAGGTGTAAAATTTACACGACATCAATAACAATTCTCTCCTTCTGAAACATTGAACCAAGAGCTCAAAGATGCAGCAGTGGCATGCTGCTAAACTAGATCTCCGCCCTAGGCCACAACTGCTACTCTTACACCACTTGTGGGCACAGTGAAAACAAGCAAGAGCCTCGAATCCAATTTACACACCACACACCAGCAATTTAATGAAATAAGATAAGATCTATGTGAAAAATAAAATCAAGTGCACCCAAAAATTACTTAGCTCAGCCAAACACGACAGACGTTAACAAAGAGATTTCCATTCACTGCCTGTGATAGAAATATCTGTACGACTACAAACTACATGGTGCCTAATTCCCAAATTCATACCTTACACCTTATCTAATCCACCAAAAACTTTCTAAACTCACTTGCTTTCTGGAAGCCTCTCGTGACATTACCTGAGGCCTAAGAATTTCTTTAAGGCTGATTTCCCATAAATGCTTCCTCTCTCAATGCTCGCACCCACTTGGCCAAAGATTGCCCGTTCCTAGGTGGAATTTTAACTTGCTCAATACATAGGAACATGGCTCAACAACACATGGCACAAAGTCCAAGATACACCAGCTTGGAATTTCCCAGGGAATTGTTTGCAAAACCGAACCACACTTTATCCAACAATTTCAAGATAAAAAATGACATGAATGTTTCACTAAATATAAAATGTAAAATTAAATTTCAACTAATTCCGCACTATAGTCAAAAATCGAAATTAGAAATGATATTACAGCTGAAATAAAATAAAATCAATCGTACAATTAACCCGAATAAAAGGCCAACCTAGAAATTACTTGAATAAGCTAGTCTTCCTCAGACAAAACAAACAGAAGAAGAGTTGGATGTATGTAATGACAATCAGAGAAAAACTAAATAAATAAATGATCATTAAACAAGTTTTCATATTATTGTTAAAGAAAAAGAAAAAAAATCTAGTTTCACTTGTCTGCCTGCAAATATAGGAGAAGTAGTACCTTGGCGGTGATGATATTACGAGCAGCAAAAACGTTGGCAATTGATTTGGGAAGACCCATTTGACTTATGAGCTTGTTCGCCATTTCTCCGATTTTCAGTATTTCATTTTCTGTGTGACGAAAAAGTCGTTTGATGGTCAAAAAATCAAATTTCAAGTAAAATGATTATTTTACTATTTTTAATATATTGGGACCGATGATGCCATCCTCAACTTTTGATTTCTACCACTCTCTCTCTCTAACTCATTCATAGCCTTTGTTTGGTAGCCATTGTCTTTTATTTTGTAGAAAAATTCTATCAGTTAAGTGTCCATTTTCACAAGTGCATTTATTGCTAATCCACGTGAAATTACCTTTGTGTCCCTTTACATTTATTTCATTGTATGTTGAGATTATTATTTCGAAGAATTCACATGCTGCTGAGCCAAAATAAAAGAGCTACAGTGGCCCACTTTAATGTTCCAATTTCCTCAACGAGAACAAAAATGAATTCCACTTTCGTAGTAGTTTTCACAACCACCATTTCCACCTTCTCAGTGATCATTTCGACATTTACCTCTCCAATTCTCAAGTGCCAGCTATTGGATAGGTAGGAGTTCATGTCTGGTTCATTCTCATGTGGAGGAAGTCGATAGAAACGGAAGATTGAGGATGTATGTGGGTGGTGAAACACTGTTGGTCTGTGGGTGAGTGGATTGGTCGGGATAGTTGTGGTTGTTCATGGGTCGATGGATTTCATTAATGGTGACGAGGTGGGAGAAGAATTACAAAGAGATTTTTTTTTTTTTTTGGTTCTCTTTGAATTTTATTTTATTTTATTTTTGTTTTGATTTGATTTTTCTTTTTACATTTAGTTATCTCAAAATTCGTGCAAGGTGAAGATAGAATGAGCAAGGAGTAATGCTAGTGATGAACACCCGTCTATCCGACGATATAATCATTGTTGCATTATTCAATGAATTTATTTAAGTGAGATAGTAATCCTACTCCTAAATAGACAAGTCTCTGTCACCAGTAGTGATAAAAACATTATTTACAGATAGATTTTTTTTTTTTAATCAATTTTGTTTGGCTCAACGAGAACACTTGGATGCTTTGAAATTCATACACAAAAGAGTAGAGAGGTGTGTAAATTGATTAGAAATTCTCCTCAATTTATTCATAGTTTGACGAATTTGAAATCAATAAGAATTTTGAAACACTTTGAAGAGAGAGAGAGAGAGAGAGTTTTAAAATGAACTTGACTAAAAAAACAAAAAAAAGGATTAGTGAACATTTTCAATATGTTCAATTTTACGCCTCATATATAAAAATATTTTAATCAAAGTGGATGCATATCTTTTATTCTCGTTAAATAACAAGATCTTAGTCCAAATTTTTGTGTCAACTTGTCATATTTCCGACATTTTTGTCTATTAAATTATGAAACCTGTAACTTTCATAAAAAACAAAATCTGT
This sequence comes from Fraxinus anomala, assembly GCA_903798345.1. Classification (NCBI taxonomy): domain Eukaryota; kingdom Viridiplantae; phylum Streptophyta; class Magnoliopsida; order Lamiales; family Oleaceae; genus Fraxinus; species Fraxinus anomala. The sequence goes on along the minus strand of CAIGRN010121792.1, from coordinate 6,797 downwards.
GAAATATAACTTCCAGCCATGTCTTGGTAAGGATAAAATCAATTTTAACTCTACAAGTATTAGTGCACTAATAATTAATTCAATGATAATTAACTTGAATTCAACCAATTAAACACCCTAATGATGATATATCGTCTTCAAAGTGACTAAGCCTTAATTTTGTATGGGAAAAACCATTTGTACATCATGGTGACATCCCCTCACAATAGTGGGGGGACCGCCAAGCAAAACTCATTTTGTATATATATAATAATGTTGTTTTCACACGTAAATGGTCAAAACCTAATTGTGGTCCCACTTACATGGATAAGTACATCTTTCTCAATATATCGAGAATGGATGAAAATAATGTTACGCTATGAATCTTTTAATAGATGTAACGTTAGTAAAATAGAATGATGGAAATCGAAG